>CM040185.1:100120420-100142920 GCA_022606455.1 Callitettix versicolor
CTGGAATACGTTGATCTGGACAAATCAACATCGATTAGGAAGCAATCGAGAGACTCGAATTCGCAAAACTTATTTGGCAGATTTTGTTCGTTTAAAGTAAATGGAACTCTGATAATTACATCTGTAATTCATTTTTATTAAAATTTAGTAGCGTGTCTGGGATGTATCTTCTAAACTTCTGAACAGCCGCCTCGGTGGCCTAGTGGATAGCGTACTAGGCTTTCACCCCGAGGATCCGGGTTCGATCCCCGGCGAGGGCTTGGCATTTTCATACGCTATAAATCATCCCACCGTCTGCATTAGCCCAAGTGTGCACAATAGTCGGACGTTAAACACCAAAATAAAAAATATATAAACTTCTGAGAGTCAAATCTGAGTGTCGTACCAATTACCTAAATATTTACCTGCAGTAACTTCAGTATGTAGGTACTATAGGTTAATCTGTTTTCCTTTTGAATCATCGGTTTCCAAGCTTACATAAACAAAACAACATGGCGTCACAATACAAAATAAAACAGCACAAAAACACTGCGAAACGTTATTCCAAAGGAATGAGGAAGAGCTACTTGTCACGTTGCAGTGAAGGAGTTGTATACAAAAACAATGAATGAAGTGTTCAAGTTTTAAGAATAAAGCCAACAGCTCTTGTACCGAAGCAGTGAGCAGAGCTTCTTTGTGGCCGATCTAATCGTGAACAAATATTAATACGCCAGTTGATCTTCAGCTTTGAACACATATTGGAAGCCGTTGTAGAGATAGCATTGTTTGCAGAGACACAGGACGCCTCATTGTGCCGATCCGAGACCTCTTCTTTACCTGCTGCTCTCTATCTAATCTGTGTTTGTCAGCGATAAGCGAAGACCGCCTCGACATCGACAGTTCGTTAAAACAGAACTATTGCATCACTCGCATCGTAACGGACTGCGAAACTTTGCCGGCGAAGTTCTGTTTCAGTGACACTGAGACGGTGAAACAGTTTGTTAAAACAGGAACTGTTGCATCACTCGCATCGTAACGGACTGCGAAACTTTGCCGGCGAAGTTCTGTTTCAGTGACACTGAGACGGTGAAACAGTTCGTTAAAACAGAAACTGTTGCATCACTCGCATCGTAACGGACTGCGAAACTTTGCCGGCGAAGTTCTGTTTCAGTGACACTGAGACGGTGAAACAGTTCGTTAAAACAGGAACTGTTGCATCACTCGCATCGTAACGGACTGCGAAACTTTGCCGGCGAAGTTCTGTTTCAGTGACACTGAGACGGTGAAACAGTTCGTTGAAACAGGAACTATTGCATCACTCGCATCGTAACGGACTGCGAAACTTTACCGGCGAAGTTCTGTTTCAGTGACACTGAGACGGTGAAAAAGTTCGTTAAAACAGGAACTATTGCATCACTCGCATCGTAACGGACTGCGAAACATTACCGGCAAAGTTCTGTTTCAGTGACACTGAGACGGTGAAACAGTTCGTTAAAACAGAAACTGTTGCATCACTCGCATCGTAACGGACTGCGAAACTTTGCCGGCGAAGTTCTGTTTCAGTGACACTGAGACGGTGAAAAAGTTCGTTAAAACAGGAACTGTTGCATCACTCGCATCGTAACGGACTGCGAAACTTTACCGGCGAAGTTCTGTTTCAGTGACACTGAGACGGTGAAACAGTTCGTTAAAACAGAAACTGTTGCATCACTCGCATCGTAACGGACTGCGAAACTTTGCCGGCGAAGTTCTGTTTCAGTGACACTGAGACGGTGAAAAAGTTCGTTAAAACAGGAACTGTTGCATCACTCGCATCGTAACGGACTGCGAAACTTTGTCGGCGAAGTTCTGTTTCAGTGACACTGAGACGGTGAAACAGTTCGTTGAAACAGGAACTGTTGCATCACTCGCATCGTAACGGACTGCGAAACTTTGCCGGCGAAGTTCTGTTTCAGTGACACTGAGACGGTGAAACAGTTCGTTAAAACAGAAACTGTTGCATCACTCGCATCGTAACGGACTGCGAAACTTTGCCGGCGAAGTTCTGTTTCAGTGACACTGAGACGGTGAAACAGTTCGTTAAAACAGAAACTGTTGCATCACTCGCATCGTAACGGACTGCGAAACTTTGCCGGCGAAGTTCTGTTTGTGACACTGAGACGGAAAGGAAATCTCTACAACGGGAATGTCAACGAAAGAGTGGCTAGGGAGACGGGACTAAAATTAAAACACGAGGTCTGCACCACTTAACCTCAAAGAGGATAATTGAAACTGTAAAATATGGCAGTGTGGGAAATAGAACCACTTTAAGTCTTACTTTATTGTGTGTATTTAAAGTCGGTTCTATGAAAAGGAATTTGATTGGGTGAGCTGTTTTATATTCACAACTGTCTAGTACAGAGTTAATAACCTGTTAAAACACAAATACGGATATAAGTACAAAATAAATAGTTTAACAAAATCATTATTACAGAAACATAAGTTATCAATAAACAACTATTTTAGCGAGATTAATGTGAATGCTTTACTTCTGTTGCTTTTGAAAAACATTAAATTTACATATGTAAAATATTTAACAGTTAGTCAACTTTCATTAAAAATTAAAACTTCATTATTTAGGAACCTATGATTCCTGATGAAAGTAAACAAATTGTGATCTTAATTTAAAAATTTTGCGGGAAAACCAACAAAGCATTACAGCAAAACTTGTTTCTTACGAAAATCAAGAGACTGACGAAAATATGGGAAAATTTCGCATAATCTGTTACTGAAGTTATATAGGATATGAGGACTTATAACTAAAATCAGAGCCGAAAAATTTTAAATAACAATATGATAGTTTGAGAGTAAATGAAACCAACAAAACAAGCCCTGACTGCAATTATCAGCCACCAAAATTTGAGTACCACCTGAAGAACCGATTTTATTAAAACAGACCGACATTTGAGTTTTTGTTTTAATTGACAGCACCAAAATCGGATGTTTTGGGAAAATAAGCACAAACATTTTATACAAGGACTACGTACGATCAAAAAAAATTCTACGCACGTTTTCGAAAAACAATTTTTTCGTCACGTTATTTACTTTTTTTTTTTAAAAAAAATTGAAAAGGAAATCTTTTGAAAAATGTTAAAGGTATAACTATACCGTTTCAACAGAATCAGTAAAAAATATTGCCAAATAAAAGAAATCTTTGAACTAAAGAAGTCGCAGAAACAAAAACATGCAATAGAGTTGAAAACTATTATTTCACAAACAGATCAACTCGGTTCACGGTATAGGAACACTTGTAACGTAAGAGGTAAGTTGTACAAAGAAACACAACAGAACTGAAATCAGCTGATAAATTGCATGTGTTTCAATTGTTCATATGATATTACCCATAGAAATATAAGAACTTAAAATTAAAAGTACGAACAATGCAATTTTTATTTTGGAGAATGGTACATTTGCTTAAATGAAACTAAAAAACCGCGATGAAATATTTTAAAGCTCATAAAATTAACAACTATGTATTTCCCTTATTTTCCAGTATATTAGAATTGGTTCCGTGGACTCTATATTTAGTTGTACAAAGGAAAGTCATACTGAATTATTTTACTGGTACAGGCTTAGATAAAAACAAAATTATGTTTACTTTTTAATTATTCAATTAAAGTTTTGTTTATGCCAGGAAAGTCATCGTTTAGTTAAGCAAATGTTGCGACCCCCCAGTCTTGTTAGATTTGATGCTGTTGGGTATTTTGTATTTAACATAAATACAAGTACAAGTTGAAAGTTTGTCTTGATATGGCCTAAACATCCACCGTTAATCCGCGCTGGGACCGTCGTAAAACAAACCGGCAACTGTTTACGTCAAAAACAGAACCGTTGTAAAAAGCGTCAGGTACGAGTGCACACGTCACGAAGATATATTGAAGCTCGAAGCACGGCGCGATATTTCAGGCTAAAGAGACGCCATTCGAAGAAGATTTGGCGAGCTCAGCGCATGCGTGTGTAACGATTCAATTAATTCTTTAATCGTTTCGTGTTCGGCTCGTTATCTCCGTCCGTCTATCCGTCAATGCAGATCAGATAGTGCGTGTGACGTCATCCCGAAACCACAAGCGCTTGAAGCGTAACGTTAAACACAATCATATTCGGCAAGTTACGGGAAAGGGAAACAATTTCAGTGGAGATGTCAGTCAGCACATTTTGTTACTTTAAAAGTTATTCACAAATTTCCACTGTAAATGTATACATAGAGTGATACGAATGAACCGGCACGCTTTAAAACTATATTCATGAATAATACCATTCAATATAAACATAGGTCCGCGCAGGGAGTGCAGACTAGCTGCACCTATTAAGAGGATTTAGACGTCCCTCGCGGTACTCGAGTCTTAACACACATTTACACTTACAACACTACACTTACGACTTTAACACTTTATACTTACATTTACATTTAGGGAGGAGATAATAGCCTCTATGTGTGTGTGTGTGTGTGTGTGTGTGTGTGTGTGTGTGTGTGTGTGTGTGTGTGTGTGTGTGGTTTTTTTGTTATTTTAAGGCGAAAACCTTTTAAAATAAAAATAAATATAGACCTACTATAATGATAACCCTTATGAGAGATATGTGAGCGCTAGCTAGTGGTAATTTGCGGCAGAGTGTTTAATTAGAGTTAAACAGATAAAGTACTTCTATTTTTTGAAAGTCTTCAACCTCTGTCCTTGCAGCTTGCAGCGCTCTTAGCGGCAAATAATGCAATTACTTCCTCTGATACAGCATGTTTTTAATAACGCCTCGGTGGCCTAGTTGATAGCGTACTGGGCTTTCATCCCGAGGATCCGGGTTCGATTCTCGGTCAGGGCTTGGCATTTCCATACGCTATAAATCATCCCATCGTCTGCATTAGCCCAAGTGTGCACAATAGTCGGACGTTAAACGCAAAAAAAAAAACAACGGTGGCTGTACTTCTAGTCCGTTCATATTCAACTCTAAAACAAAAGTGTACACCTGACTAATACAATAATGTATTCCTAACTAAGAAAATGTATTACTGACCTTGACATAAACTTAACAGTTAAAATGCTTACTTTATCAGCTGTCTGCTATATTTATATTTCTAGAACTGCTTTCACGATTGTGTTGAAATATTGTACCGCATTGATTAATTAATAACAAAGCGCTCGATCCTCGAGGTGGTCCTCACTGGGTGCAATAAAGGGAAGCCGGTAAGTACAAACAAGCTTGTACTGAGATATTATTTCTGTAACTTTCGATCCACTTTTGTCGCGGGAACAACTGAATGCGGCACAGTTTTGTTTGCAATCCAACAAATCTACGTATTTCTGTAATCTTCGCCTGTTTGGTTAAACTTAGCGAACAATTTCCCTTACGAGCCCAATTAGATGCCAGTTTTGATTAACACAGCCGAACAAATCACTGTATATTGTATAAAAATGTGCGTTTGGATCCTTGTCCCTATCGAGTTACTTCAAAATAAATTATTTATAAATTTCGATTCACTTCGTGAGCATTTCGAAACTTGACACTTGACTGAACTAAAAGCTCAAGCCTGCTTTCTGGACTTGGCGTCAACTCGTGTTTTCCGCGTCATCGGATATTAACGCTGAGCAACCGGCGCGGGCGCTTCTGTCGCCGAGGAAATCGGGTGAAATAAACACTTAAATATAACCGGGCCAAAGTCATTTATCTTTTTACTTATAGGCTAACCAACAACAAGCACTCGAAAATGTGCAAATATTAGCCTATACAGTATGTCACGAAGTATTCTACTCATTGAAATAACGAAAAAGTTCATTATTATTTGCATCGTTAAGAACTTTACATCTATTCGAATTTCTGAACGCGGTTTTCGCTTCAAACTGTACATTAATACATAGTGGCGTTACATAAGCAAAACATGTATGCTTAATGTTGTACAGTTGTACAGTTCTTGGTCCGAAGAAGTGCACGATTGCAAATTCATAAAAATAAATCTCCTTACAAATTTTGTAAGAGAAGTATTTTTGCTTACAGGTAATTTAAGAAGGTAGTAATTCGAACGTAAAAAATGAGCTTTTCTACCCAACCAGGTTTCTCGTTAAAAGCTCGATATATATATATATATATATATATATATATATATATATATATATATATACCTCTTAATAGGTGCAGCTAGTCTGCACTCCCTGCGCGGTCCTATGTTTATATTGAATGGTATTATTCATGAATATAGTTTTGAAGTGTGCCGGTTCATTCGTATCACTCTATGTATACATTTACAATGGAAATTTGTGAATAACTTTTAAAGTAAAAAAATGTTATCGATATATATATATATATGTTAAATGTTAAATGTTAAATATATATATATATATATATATATATATATATATATATATATATATGTGTGTGTGTGTGTGTGTGTGTGTGTGTATATGTATGTATATAGTTTTTTTGTTATTTTAAGGCGAAAAGCACATTGAGGTTATTATCGCCTCCCTAAATGTAAATGTGAATGTAAAGTGTTAAAATCGTAAGTGTAGTGTTGTAAGTGTAAGTGTGTGTTAGACTCGGGTACCGCGAGGGACGTCTAAATCCTCTCAATAGGTGCAGCTAGTCTACACCTCCCTGCGGGTAATATAGGCTATATATGTTTGAGTACTATTTTTTTAAATTTTCTTAAAGTAAAAAAAAATTTTACAAAATTGTTTTAAATTTTTATAAATGTATCATTTGCAATTGTCATCTGTAATATTTTTAAAAAATCTATTTTTTGCACTTTTTAACAACTTTTTACTCAAATATTTACTTGTCCTCTATTTTCGGGTTTTATGGGTCAGTTCGTTATACATTTCATGCTTCAGTAGCTAATTAGGCTATCCAAAGCAAATTCGCAGATAAAGACTACACACAGAACAAGCATGTTTAGCGTAAAACATTGTTTTTTATTCATAAGTAATAAATCAATTCTTAGTTTCCTTATGGTATGACAGTAAACAAAACTGACGCTCCATAATTTATCGAAATACCGTTTAGACGCTATTGTGTCTGAGATTGCAAACAAATCTCACGACTCTAGGAGTTTTACTGTCACAGCTGTCCATTAACCGACGGTTACCGCTTCCATTAAATACAACCAACGATTAACTGAAACATTTATCGGCAAAAATGAAGTTTACAGCCTAAAGGATGCGTCAGAAGAAGTAAGTGATGTAGGCAATATTTCGTAGCGCTTACGTTTAGCGAGGAATTAATGGCCGCGAAGAAGAAGAAGAAGAAGTAGTAGTAGGCTGCGAGTAGACGGAGAGTAAATGACCTCTTAATAGAGCTTCGCGGCTCGACAATCAAGAGGCGAACACGCTTCCTACAGCAGGTGTGTGAGGAATATAAACTGTCATTGACATTAAACACAGAGGTAATTACTGAGACTGAGACCGAATAAACCGTCCAGTGACAAGCGACAAGCAGCTAGGCCCTTCGGAGGTAATGAGCAAATAAAATATAAACAGAGATCAATCTGAGACTAAATACCTCGCGTATCTGTGCGTCCCTTTCTTTCTGGCAACTGCTATCTGAAACAGACAAAATTAAACAAGTATTAGAACGGCCGTTACTGTAAGATCCGCACTTGAAACCACCGATGAGCATCGAGTGAAACTTTAGAACAACACTAAACTAAAATAAATGTTTTGGCTTTATTGATTGCGAAAATTTTCCAGTTCAATTTAATTTATATTATTTACAAAGGCTCTGAATGTAGACAATAACGCAAAATTATTTTGGTAGATGTCCTCCAGAAAAAATCTGTGTTAAAGACTGTGCAGACATTTTTATTACCGAACCCGAAATATAAATAATGTATCATGTTTTTCTCGATTCCTCGTTTTTGTTATTAATTAATTGATGTTGCTCTTCAGTCATAACTCTTTTATTAATTGTAAAATTTTCATCGTTAATTTCATTTTTCGTTTTAATTTATTTTCTAATCATCCTAGTCTTTGTCGTTCATTTTTTTCTTAATCATTGTTCTACAATTAAAACATATTTATTTAATAATCTTAATTTACATTTTATTTAAAAATTGGATTTTCGACATAACCTCAATTGAAATAAGACTGTAGCAACAGCTGTTGTGCGAAATCAGCTGTTTAGAAGTAGTCACAATTATATTTTATATATATAGGCCTACAATAGCACGCAACGAGCTAAATTTACTATTATATGCAATATGGCATCGACACGCATCGCCCTAAAACATTATCCATGTAAAAAATCAGGAAATTGTGTCTATTTTCTCCCAATCGGCCAAGTAGGTCTTATTAAAATTTTAAACATATTTGAATATTAAATATTGAAGTCAGTTTATTAAATTAATCCGATTGCAGTTGCGTTCCCACAATTTACATGTATTTATAAAAGAAGTTTATTTTTCTTTAATTTTAAATTTGGTTCACTAACTTTAGTTACAAATCTCTATGCCTAACAAAACCTAAGTAACAGATTATAATCTGCCACTTTCCCTTCATATCTGCCAAACAAAATTTATTGGTTCAGGCTAACTTTCGTGAAACTTGTATTCCATCATGTCCATCATTGGAGTCCTGACAGATCATGTCTTCAAGAGAACCTACGTGCTTCAAGAGAACCTTAAGAGTATATAACCTACAAGAGTAAGAGTGCTACAAGAGTATATAACCTTAAAAACATAGCTTCACCGTAGTAACAATGAATTGTATTAAATGATTTTTAAGTATTCTGTAATAACAATGTCTGCACTTGAAGATAACAGATAATAGCAATGTCTGCACTTAAAGGTAACAAGTAATAGCAATGTCTGCACTTAAAGGTAACGGATAATAGCAATGTCTGCACTTAAAGGTAACAGATAATAGCAATGTCTGCACTTAAAGGTAACGGATAATAGCAATGTCTGCACTTAAAGTTAACGGATAATAGCAATGTCAGCACTCAAAGATAACAGATAATAGCAATGTCTGCTCTTAAAGGTAACAGATAATAGCAATGTCTGCACATAAAGGTAACCGATAACAGAAATGTCTGCACTTAAAGGTAAAGATTTAAAGATATTAAAGATAATAGCAATAAACCTTCCTTTAAAATGTAAAAATAAATTATTCCCTCTAGATAAATATTGCACTTAAAATCAACCGAAACAGGGAATTACAAAAACATGTTTGAACGATAGCGTGGCACATTTACACGGCACTACCTCCGATTTCCTTAAAGCAAGTTTTAAAAACACTATTTTTATTGTGTATTATACAGTTGTAGAAGTTCTCCGCGATGTGAACAAAATAACTCAGTTCCGTCTCCGGCAAGAAGTACAGACAGACACTTTTTTGACTCTGAACATCTAAGAACAATCAACCATTAACATAAAGAACGAGATTTTTTTATAAGTTCCCAATCCTTTGAAGGATATCCGTATGACGAGACAATACCGGAACGTAACAACTTGATAAATACGTGTTGCAGGCTCCACCGTGAGTTTATTTCCATCGCTTTGTGCTGATGACCATGAAGCAGCGGGCGTTACCGGAGCACAGGCCCCGCGGAGTATTTTTAGTCTCCAGACAGACAGGCGACTCCAGGACGCGCTGCATTAACCGCGGCTACCGAGAGTTGCCTCGTGTAGACCCTTCCGGGGTAACGCTCGGATACTGTGCGATGTCTGTCGAGTAAAACAGGTGCAAATAATGGGCTTCAGTTAAATAAGGTTGTGCATTTTAAAATGTTTCGTCACTCGACAGACTAAGTCAATGACCGACCGTTTTTAGTTGTTTTCTTCTTTGGTTGCTTGTGTCACAACTCTATAAACTTGAAAGTACTCCATGGCTCCTTGTAAGTACTGTTACTTCTAAATTTTACAATTCCCAGCTTACAAACACACACGCGCGCGCGCGCGCACGCATGCACGCACGCATACCACACAATTACCGATTTCAAACATAACTTTTCTTATCGCCAAGAATGTCTTCACCATGGTTGCCACAAAAAAGCGAACTCTATGTAAAAATTAACAAAACACGATACTGTGCTGGTCACGCAGTTCTGCAACGACATCTCAAGTGGTTGAGGGTGTTTGTGTAACATTGTTGGTTGTCCCGGACACAAAGGATAGCCTAAGTGTTAATGCGTGGATACGGACGGGTATAATTACAGGTCAGGAAGCAGGTTTCAATTTGTGGCGTTATTATTGTGAACATAGATTGAAAATGTCAAGCAGAGATTGATCGATTAGCTGCGGTACCATTGTTGCTCCTCCCTCCCCAACTCCATCTGTTTGCATACGTCAACGCTAAGTCTTTATTTGGGAAAGGATTCAATCATAAATCAGTTCGGTCAGAGGTGAATCGACTTTCGTCTCGGAATCGAAAATAATTTCTTTTAAAATGCTATCACTTTGTCCGTTACCCTATTAATGAATGCATTACAAAGGCATTTAGTGACCCTTATTATACAGGCACTATTAGGCATATATTCCAGGTTTTAAATATCAAAAACATCAAAAGAAAAACATAATACGAGGTAATTAATTTACTTCCAGTATTTTACAAAATTTAGTTACAAATTCCTTTGTCTGAGGAAAACCAGGCTAACCACCTGAGATTATGCAAAAATACCAGCAGAGGGTAAATTTTAGTTTTTTCTTAAGGCTTAAATTCCTTTTATTTGTTAATTACAATAGGAATAATGAGCAACTAAAGCCGTCATAATGGTAAAATATATAACCGTAACTCAAGCGCACACACACACACACACACACACACATACACACATATATATATATGTATGTATATATATATATATATGTATGTATGTATGTATGTATGTATTTTGTCATTTTAAGGCGAAAAGCACATTGAGGCTATTATCGCCTCCCTAAATGTAAGTGTCAGTGTAAAGTGTTAAAGTCATAAGTGTAGTATTGTAAGTGTAAGTGTGTGTCATACTCGGGTACCGCGAGGGACGTCTAAATCCTCTCAATAGGTGCAGCTAGTCTGCATCCCCTGCGGGGCACACACACACACACACACACACACACACACACACACACACATATGTGTGTGTGTGTGTGTGTGTGTGTGTGTGTGTGTGTGTGTGTGTGTGTGTGTGTGTGTGTTTGTTACTACAAAGGGTGATTTTTAAAGGTGAAGTGGTTGAGTATTACAACTCTCTATAGCCTATAACATTTCCGGGAATCTCCTGAACATTTAGCAAAAAACCCCATCACAATTGGACGAACGGTACGGCAAAGGTTCCGAAATAAACGTTTTCACTACAAAGGATGATTTCGAAGGGTGAAGGGGAGCACCCGGAAAAACACACTAATTTTTTTCTCCTTAAAAACCTCCCTTAAAATATTACCAACAGTTGAAAAAAAATTAGTCAAATCGATCTAGCCGTTTTCAAGTAATGGCGTCACCAACAAAATATCGTTTCATTTATATATAAAAAAAAGGAAGAAAAAGAACATGTTTTGGAGGAAACACGAACTACGTCTCGTCAATCAGGTTAATCAAGAGGACACGTGTCGAAATAAAAACGTTTTTTCGTTTTATGCAGATTATGAAATAGTCTAAATATTATCAAAACTTTATATTGGCTACACAAAAGTGAAAGAAATGTTGGGAAGTATTGCAAACAATATTTTTACCTCCCTTTGCATTGTACTCAGCCTCTGTATTCCATATTCATACGCTTTTATTTACTCGTCCGACTCCCTCTCAGACTTCACTGACGCCGATCCCATTATTCGATTGGAAAAGCTCTATTTGCATAATTTGTGCATTACAATTATAGTTAAATTAGGGCGGGTGTCGATGTTTTAACGTTACGGAGGGTGAATGCTTTTATCTTCATCTCCCCCCCACTAATCAAGCTGAGTTGATCTGAGTACTGCGATAATCAAATTACACAAACACAAGTAAAAGTATTGTAAACAGAACGCTCTTACTGCCGGTGTCAAAACGTTGGTGAAAAGATGAATAAATAAGCAACACCATTGACTTCATCACATTAAGTCACATTGTTTCTCCGGATATCACACGTGTGCTCGTCAAGTTACCCACTGCTAGCCTAAATTTTCGCAAACACGCGTGTCGTGCGCCGAATTAAGACACAAGAGGTTTCGGCCCTCCAGCGGTAATCATCACCTTCGCCTCAGCCTCTGGACAGACGTGTTTGACGTTAAACTGGTTATAAAACGATCCACATAATTCATCCTTAAAATATTCAAGAAAACAAATTGATATTCATAGAAGAAAAACTAAATGAATGTTGTTTAACGCCGAAGAACGGTTTCAGTCAGGATAACAAATGGTTCCTGACCGCCCACTCTTAATCAATCACCAATATGGGAGGTCCTCGTAACTACCCTTCATAACTATTACTATATATATACACAAATATAGGGCAAGGAGGCGGCAGTCGGACAGCTGATGTTTGGAAACAGCTGTTCGGTTACTTCAAAAGGAGAATTTTACCTAACACTTTGTCGAAGCAGTAAAAACGGTCCTGTAAATATGCCGTTGGAAATAGATTTGTGTATTTATAATATATCGTTATACAGCTCGGTTTTTAATATTTCAAGCGTTTTGACACTTTTCCAAGAACAACTATAAATCTAAACGAAGAAGCGGGAAAACAGAAAGCAGAAAGCAGGAATAATAAATCTCGTAACTTTGTTTGAGGAATTGCGAGATCCGGCGGCCGTTATTTTTAACCTCTCCGGGTTGGCTAATTTGAAAACACGCTGGATTAATTACAACGCTTCACCATAGCTGGAAAATGGCAAAACAGCGCTGACGTTTTTAAACAAACTGTACTCGATTAATTCTCCTCGGACAAGTGCGGTCCGTAAAATAGTGCCTTCTAAAATCAAACGTTTTCTGTCAAAGTTTTTGAGTTGAAGAAGTGCGAACGATTGATTACCTAAAAGATTTACATCGGAAATAATCACTGTGGTTTTTAATCACACATAGCCGCCTCGGTGGCCTAGTGGATAGCGTACTAGGCTTTCACCCCGAGGACCCGGGTTCGATTCCCGGCGAGGGCTTGGCATTTTCATACGCTATAAATCATCCCATCGTCTGCATTAGCCCAAGTGTGCACAATAGTCGGACGTTAAACACAAAAAAAAAAAAAAAAATTAATCACACATATGTTTTTGACACATAGCCTAAAGGTTTTTAATCACACATATTTTTTATAGATTTAATTAGATTACTTCTATACAATAAACGAAGTGTTTCATTCATTTGACTCGGCTTCCATGAGATCAGGCCGTACAGGTGTCGTGTTTGTTGTAACGAGCAACAATGCAGATTATATTAGATTGTGTAAAGGAAGGGATTATACGACCCCAGGCACTGAGATCGACAGACCTACTGGACAACTAAGCTTCTTAAGTAGATCTACTAGTTCAGCAAGTTCCAACAATCTACTGATTAGCTCATCCTGCTGAAGTTCCCTATAATCCTGGAAACCAAAAACCCTTAGCCTCCTGCTACCAAGAGCCTCACAATCATAAATTACTTGTTCTGCAGTTTCCTCCTCATTACTATATAACCTACACACAGTTTCTACCTATCCTGTAAAACACCCTCAGACCACAGTACCCAGTAATGAGCCCCACGATTCTCTGCCCAAGACCACCCTAATTCTTCCACAAGGAACCTTACCGAAGAGGCGCTTGCTACGGAAATGTCTACAAACGTTATCCCATCTTGCCTTGTGTTGCTTGTTAATCCACTTATTGGTCCATTAAACTCAAATGTAGATCCCAGTCCAGCCAGTCGGTCTGTCTCTTCATTACCCTCAACTCCCTTACGCCCCGAAACTCAGTGAAGAGTAACTCGGTTTCCCAGAAGCTGAGCACTCCCAGACACTCCCAGACTAGCTTGGACCGTATCGTGACACCCACAATAGTATTTTTGTAAGAGTGTATTGTGACATCTTTCACGCTTTCTTTCAATTCAATTCATCTTCGATTTTAAATTTGAAATGACGTCCGTCTATGTGTGACTTTAACTTCAGAAAGTCCTTGTTGTCAGGCTTTGTTAAAAGATTTTGGAAAACACTTGCACATACTAGCTGTACGGACCAGGTCTATTGTTGAACGTTTCTTTTTAAGACATCATAGATGAACATGTATAAATCTTTCTTGAATAAGCGGCTAGACGTTTTTTTAAGAAAAGATTCTAGAAAATTTTGTGTTTTTTCCCATTTTAATTGAATAAAATCAAACTAATTGTAGGAGATATTCTTTACCGTCAGGACATGTTATGAAAAATTCAAATTAATAAATTTCGAAAAACACTAAAACCGGAACAATTTGACCGGAAATGATTCCGCGACACCGTTATCGTGTCTCAGTGCTTCAGCTTATGCACTTAATGCAGACTTGTGTCTATCTACGGTTTTGCGAATATATCGCACTTCGTGTTAGCGACGAGTGAATGAGGCCGTAACACACAATAAGCTACCTTGTAATTGCTTTGGTTAATTGAATCTGGTTCACTACCCATTAACCTCTGGATTTAGATAAACGATAAGCCTTGTCTCATTACCCGGGCAATGTGGCAACAGGGTAATGACTTACGCGCTCTAGTGGCGCGATAATCAAACAGCGCAGGCTGTAGTGGAATAGCACGGAAAGGTTAGGTACACGTTAGGTTTGTTCGCCTTCTATACAATACGACTGTCTTGAACATTAGTATAAATAAGTAGGTAAAAAACAACAACCTTTTACACATTCGACATTCATTTCAGCCATTTAAGTAAATCATATTTAGTCAAAAAAACTGCAATCCGATTTTTAAAACTATCGAAATAGTATAATTTCTCTAAATGTGTTCAACACATTTCACAAAACTTTTAGTAAAATAATTTTTTTTTTTTTTTTTTTGTGTTTAACGTCTGACTATTGTGCACACTTGGGCTAATGCAGACGGTGGGATGATTTTATAGCGTATGAAAATGCCAAGCCCTCGCCGGGAATCGAACCCGGGTCCTCGGGGTGAAAGCCTAGTTGCGCTATCCACTAGACCACCGAGGCGGCTTTTAGTAAAATAATGTGAACATTATGACTCACGTGAGTGTAGCAAATTTTAAGTAAAAAAACTTCGGGGTCAAAAGTAAATCGAAAAATAAAGCCCAACGGGCGGCCAATGAACGTTCACACGTAACCAAAATGTTTAGGATTACCGAACCGACTTTTCAGTTATTATCGATGACACTAATTAAACAGGATTAAACGAGATAGCCACCCATGTCTTTACTCTCGCACCTTGGTACATTTTAGAAAAAATAATCTTTGAAAAAAAATTATGGAAAAAATTTCAAGGAAAATTTCAAATTTTGTTAAAATTCTTTTTTTTTTTTATTGTAAGGCGATAAGCACACTGAGGCTATTATTGCCTCCCTAAATGTAAGTGTGAGTGTAAAGTGTTAAAGTCGTAAGTGTAGTATTGTTAGTGTAAGTGTTTGTTAGACGACTAAATCCTCTCAATAGGTGCAACTAGTCTGCAACCCCTGCGGGATTTAAAATTTAAATGTGTAATAACTCTTCTTATCCGAGGGCACACATTACAAATTCAGTGGACACAGGCGAACCGCATCTGGACACTGAAATATTCATCAAAATATTGTGTAGGCTCTTATTTTTCACGATAAAAGTACTTTCTCCATACTTTTCTTAAAAAAGTAAAACAGAAAGGTGTATTTTATTTAAAGACATAGTTTCCTCTATAATTGTTAACTTACTCATGAGCCATTAATTTCCCGCCTTCGCACGAAGAGTGGGGGAGAGGGTTGCTACCCCTCGAGGACGCCTACCGTGTAATTTAGCAAAAACATATTATCCAGGTGCGATATGCTACCCGCTCAATGATTCACCAGTTAACCCTATCCTCACAGATCGATAAAAGTAACGAAGACGGATCTGTGAGTCATAACACGCGAGGCACTGTGACTGTAAACAAGGTGAAGAAACTCCGGCGGAACAGAGAAGGGAATGCTTGAAGGCCGCGTTGGATTACTTCAGAGACAATCTGTGGTAATTGCAAGACGAACAGCTACTGTTGCAGCCATACCTTATCAAGTCCGGTATCGCATGAAGTATTAAAGGGCGCAAAAACACTAACACGGTCTGTAGGTTTAAAATAAAAATTTACGGATACAGAAGAGACAGCGGTCAGGGTTTGTTTTCAGTTTTTTCGAATTATATCAAATTGTATTTCCTTTTTATTTGAAATTTTCTTAAGCTGCACACATTTTATGAAAACGTGATGAATCAACGTTTCATTTTATTTGAAAACGGGTTATATAGTTTTCAACATTATGTTTTGGGGTTTTCTTGTACTAAATTTGATCAACATCTTTAGAACCGATTTTGAAAAATCCGATTAAGTATCATAAGCAGAATTAGATCTGCATACATGCTAATTTATGTGGTTTTTATAGTTTGAAATTACATTAAAAACAATTAAGTATTTTAGAAAATTTTAAATGATCGCCATTTTAAAACTTTTGAACGAATTTTACTGGATAAATAACTTGCCTAAACTATTACTAAAATCTTTTTGTGCTAAGTTTCAAACAAATCGAACTTAAAACACGCGCGCGCTTACACACACACACACACACACACACACACACACACACACACACACATATATATATATATATATATATATATATATATATATATATATATATATATATATATATATATACTTTCTCCATACTTTTCTTAAAAAAGTAAAACAGAAAGGTGTATTTTATTTAACTTTTTATTCATCGCGAATACAAATATATATATATGTATATATTGAGCCACCTCGGTGGCCTAGTGGATAGCGTACTAGGCTTTCACCCCGAGGACCCGGGTTCGATTCCCGGCGAGGGCTTGGCATTTTCATACACGTCTGAAAATGGCTGGCATCATGCCATCGTCTGCATTAGCCCAAGTGTGCACAACATTCGGACGTTAAATAAAAAAAAAAATAATAAAATAATTTTTTTTTTTTTTTTTGGTGTTTAACGTCCGACTATTGTGCACACTTGGGCTAATGTAGACGATGGGATGATCTATAGCGTATGAAAATGCCAAGCCCTCGCTGGGAATCGAACCCGGGTCCTCGGGGTGAAAGCCTAGTGCGCTATCCACTAGACCACCGAGGCGGCCAATAAATATATATATATATATATATATATATATTGTTATTTTAAGGTGAAAAGCACATTGAGGCTATTATAGCCTCCCTAAATTTAAATGTTAGTGTAAAGTGTTAAAGTGTAGTGTTATAAGTGTAAGTGTGTGTTAGACTCGGGTACAGCGAGGGACGTCTAAATCATCTCAATAGGTGTGTGTATATATATATATATATATATACTTGTATATTAACAACCTTCAAAAAGTTCGTAGAGGTTAAGATCCGCGCTCATTTCAAGGTACTAGATCTATGTCTTACCATTATGGCTGCTGTAACGGCTCATTTTGCAATGAGAATTCGTTAATGGTCACAATAATATTGCAATTAATTGTCGAATTTAAAAATTATAAAAAAATATGTTTGCCTTGAAGAATAATGTCGTTTTAAAAAACAAGTGTGAAGACTTTGCGCACACGCTGTAAATACAGAACAGAACAGTACTTGTAATCCCTTGTGAAGGGTAATTGGTTCAGTAAAGATAGGACAAAGTTATGTTTTTATAATATTGAGGCGGTAAAATTTGCTCGCCTGTTTTATGCAGCGCCCATAAAGCCGGGAAATTGCGTTCGTTGGTAATAGTATAGAAAATTACTCTTTCTAAGTCACTTTAATAGTTTTAATGGCGCTGAAATGGCTTTTCGGTATTTAATTATTTTAAAATGTTCGTTTACATTAACATATTAACGTGTTTACGATTTAAGCTTACAATCACCAATTACGTGTAAACATAGGTTTATGGAATACGATTTGAAAAACTGATAAGGGAAACGATTTTTTTAAAATTTATTAATAAATTTGTAATATTTATATTTAAAAAAATTACGCGATAATTCTTATAAGAAACGAATATATAACTTTAAAGGAAATGCTATTGGGTAGGGAAACCTTCACAATAAAACATATATTGCTTGATTGTGATGGTTTTCAAAATGTGCGTGTAATGTGTGGTCTGAGCAACTGTTTGCAGACGATGTTGGAAGATAGTGCCTCGGCCGTTGACCGGGTTCTAGACTTCCTTCATCGTCTGAATGTTTTAAATAAAATTTAATTTATATATTTGTTATTTCTTGTGTTATTTTATTTATTTATTTTATCTTATAACTTTATATCTGTTATGTTTATATATACTTTTACGAATTGTTATTAAATTTTATTCATTATTCATTGTTATTTAAATTTTTGTTTAATTTATTTTTACTATTATAGTTTGTTGTTGTTTTCTTCTTAGTTAAGTAAAATTTTGTATATTCTTTTTTTTTATACTTTCATTTTGCGTGACGGCGATGATAACCTTAACGGTTTTTCGCCGCAAAAAAAAAAGAAATGCTATTGGAAAATTAGCTATTGAAACGGGCGAGCATAACAGCCGGATCCGGTACATTGAAATGAGCACTGATCCTAACTTCTAGATCACTTTTCGAAGGGTTGTTAAAAATTGCATATTTCAATTCTACAATGTATGCATTAGCAATCTCGGTCCGATTCAATTAAAACAAAAACAAAAATTATTAATCCTCAATAATAACTATTGAATCGATTCAAAATGGCGGCCATTTCAAGCTCTAAAAAGTCAGTTTCAAAGAAACTAATTTGTGACGGATTTAACGCTTATTTTGAATGTTAAATATATTTGTTTAAGATTACAAAAATGAAACGAAGTTTGCGAAGAAACGAGCTTGCCTATGTTTATCCAAAAACATTTTTAATGATATTTGATTTTCTCGAGCTGGTATCGAATGATTTAGGCCAACACTTGTCGCGGCTATAAAACTTATTTAAAAAAACGAAACAAGTTGTTACTTAAAGCACAGATAATCTTTCAACAATAATATTTGTTTATTTAAATAATCAAATACAAAACTGTTTCAATATTAACAATTAAAGTACAATAAGTAATTTTGTATTTTTTTGTTATTTACTGATTTCGGATATGCTATGTTTCTCGTGTTTAGGTAATTTTATTGTGTTCCATAATGTTTATTATCTTTCTGTTTGATTAGGACCACTTTACAGTCCACCTTTATATTGTTTTGATTTTAAATTATTTATTCTTGTTATAAATGTTATCTAGTTTGTAAGTAATGTCAAGTTTTATCGTCCTTTTCGTCCCTTTTGTTTCGTTAATATTTTTGTTTAGACGATAATAGTATTAATGTGCTTTTCGCCTTAAAAAAATCCTCGTATTTAGTTTTTTAGCAAATTAAATTTTTAGGCGTTAAGTGTTTGACGGTCAAGGTTCTATATGGGGACAATTTAGGTCTATTGAAGACTAACAATAAAGAAAATAACTCTTTTAGTTTTCATGTCCTTAAATTGTGAAATAGTAATTTGGGGGGGGTGATGGGTCTGCGCCCAAAGTACGTTTTCTAGAAACCTATATTCGTGTGAATTTTCATGAAAATATCTGAAAAGATAAATATAATTACTTGGAGAACACATACACACACACACACACACACACACACACATATATATATATATATATATATATATATATATATATACATGCACACACGCGTGCGCGCACGTAGGCTAAGAGCGCACGCACACACATTCAGTTTTGAACAATAGCCTATATAGATACGTATTATTAACAATGACAAAGTAACACGTCCACAGTTAAGAAAGTGGCTATCCACTCCCTGCATCACCTTAGTGTAACAATTTTCCACTTTTATATTTGATCATATGTTTTTATATTTCTGGAGAATAAATATCCTTTTTATTACAGCCCGTAATTAAGCTATAAAACAACTGACTCAACAACATGATTAAAGTGTTTGTCGCAGTTAAGTGCTCCTAAATTGTCGGTTTTCAAACCTTATTCGGGATGTCTGTAAGGAGCCACTTTGGGGTCGTGATTGAAACAAGCGTCAGTGATTGTTGCCCCCCCCCCGGTCTTAGCTAATAGAGACCACAATTAGAGGCGCTTGTTGGGCTGAGAAGAGGCGCAGCGAAGGTGAATGCAGAGGGTGAATGGAGCCTCTCATTTACCCCCATTGTGCGACGCTTTCAATGGACGCAAACTTTTTACAGAAAAAAACTACCTTTGAACCCCCCTCTATTTGGGACCCTACGGTACACAACAATCCGCGAAGGACATCAACACATTTTCCTCGTTATGGTACTGGGATGGCTTAATTTACGGTTGACATTAATTAGTTAATTTGTTCACTAACAAATTATATATTCTATTTATTTATTATCGGACATCACTATGTCCGAAATACTGGACAGTCATCATTGTAAAACCTATACCTGAAAGCAAGAAATGTGCATCGACCCTCATCTTCATAATACGATATTTTTGTAATTATTGGAAGTTTTAGATCAATTTTGTAAAATACAAAAATATTCGCAAAAATGAAAACGTTTTTATAGAATGATATTCAACATTATTATTATTGAAAAATTCGCTTCTATCACACCAGTATGTGTATGTGTGTTTTAGCACTCCATTGTTAACAATTTTGATTTTATTAAAATTTGCACGAAATTCCATATTGGATTCAAAGCTTAGACAGGTTGATGCCCAGTAAAATCCAAGTTTAATAATCCCAACCCTTGAAAGAATGATAACTTTGTATTTTGTTGTTTTTTGAAAATCTGATCTGACCGTCGCAGTCGGGGTTTAACATTTTCAAAACACGTTGTTATTAACGAAAAACATTTGACTGCGGCTAATTATTCAAATTCTGCACGCATTTGATTAGCTGACCCCACCGCAAACAGCGATACAATTTGCAAAAATGTTATTTTACACTCACACAACTTCCGGACTCCGAACACTCAAAACACAGCCCAGACACAAAGATCTTCAAAATCGATTATTTTCACGTCCCCATTACTTTCTATACACTTAGGGGAGCCTGGCACAGTACCGGACGAAGTGTGGTTGTTAAAAACGCCAATAGATGGATGGTAGACGAACTATTGCACACAAAGCTCTTTGTCACACAATGTTTATTGTCTGAGTGATAAGTGAGAGAGTAGTTCTTGCCCTGCTTCTTTCTGTTTTGCGACACTTAGTGAGTAGAATGTGTTTAAATATTTTTTGGGTAAACCCCACTTCCATAGTGAATAATATGAAAGCAGTATGTAAATTTCAGTTTAAAACGTTAGTTTACGGATATGAATTTAAATACTTCACATTCTTCATTTGCCCAGTACCGGACAGACAACACTTGCCCAGTACCGGACAGACAACACTTGCACAGTACCGGACAGACAACACTTGCCCAGTACCGGACAGACAACACTTGCCCAGTACCGGACAGACAACACTTGCCCAGTACCGGACAGACAACACTTGCCCAGTACCGGACAGACAACACTTGCCCAGTACCGGACAGACAACACTTGCCCAGTACCGGACAGACAACACTTGCCCCGTACCGGACAGACAACACTTGCCCAGTACCGGACAGACAACACTTGCCCAGTACCGGACAGACAACACTTGCCCAGTACCGGACAGACAACACTTGCCCAGTACCGGACAGACAACACTTGCCCAGTACCGGACAGACAACACTTGCCCAGTACCGGACAGACAACACTTGCCCAGTACCGGACAGACAACACTTGCCCAGTACCGGACAGACAACACTTGCCCAGTACCGGACAGACAACACTTGCCCAGTACCGGACAGACAACACTTGCCCAGTACTAGACAGACAACACTTGCCCAGTACCGGACAGACAACACTTGCCCAGTACCGGACAGACAACACTTGCCCAGTACCGGACAGACAACACTTGCCCAGTACTAGACAGACAACACTTGCCCAGTACCGGACAGACAACACTTGCCCAGTACCGGACAGACAACACTTGCCCAGTACCGGACAGACAACACTTGCCCAGTACCGGACAGACAACACTTGCCCAGTACCGGACAGACAACACTTGCCCAGTACTAGACAGACAACACTTGCCCAGTACCGGACAGACAACACTTGCCCAGTACCGGACAGACAACACTTGCCCCGTACCGGACAGACAACACTTGCCCAGTACCGGACAGACAACACTTGCCCAGTACCGGACAGACAACACTTGCCCAGTACCGGGCAGACAACACTTGCCCAGTACCGGACAGACAACACTTGCCCAGTACCGGACAGACAACACTTGCCCAGTACCGGACAGACAACACTTGCCCAGTACCGGACAGACAACACTTGCCCAGTACCGGACAGACAACACTTGCCCAGTACCGGACAGACAACACTTGCCCAGTACCGGACAGACAACACTTGCCCCGTACCGGACAGACAACACTTGCCC
>CM040185.1:100147920-100172920 GCA_022606455.1 Callitettix versicolor
TCAGGTCTGCCAGTAACGTTACATTTCAGCTGCTCTTCAACCACAACTGTTTAAGATATGGCTCTTGGGTACTTGTGATCACTGACTGCTAAGCGCGGGTTACCCAATACATTTGACATTCACAGATTCTCCCACAAAAAGTCTTAAAATGACAACACATTGGCAACTCAAAAGGTAAGATTTAAATTAAATAACTGATGCTTGGGGGTTTCGTGAGCCTATTGGAGTCTACTTCGGTAGGCTGGCACTCTCAATGAGCTAGCACACTGTGCTGGAGATCCTCAGGGCCCTGGAAGCACATCCTGCACATGCTCACACGTTTTCTGCATGGTACATTTCTATCCTATTCATCCGCACCCACAGATTACAGTGCCGTGTAGTAAGTCTCAATACAAGGGTTGTATTTCTCACACCTAAGGTATGATCCCTGGATAGTCTTCTGCTTCTTCTAGGTTTAATCAGAAGCCCTTTTTGTTTTCCAGATGGACTTTGTACATGTACAAACGTCTGTCTGAACTGAGACAGTCGCCATAATGATTTCACATGATTAACCACTTCTCACTTCTTGCACTACAGGTCCTTCCCAATAGTCCTTGCTTGTGGGTTCCATGGGGTCAGATACAACACCGTTTTCCTCACCCTCCATGCTATTTTCACTCTGCAGGTCTCCTTTTACAAGTTTCCTAGAATTTTCTGGACTTTAAAGGTTTATTTCTATCCATAAAAATTACACGAGTGATCAGAGAAATAAAATGTCCACCCATGCAGCTTCCAGCACGCACAGGTAAGGCTGGGTTAAATCTGGAGGTCGTCTGGTATCCAGAGTACGCTAAGCTCTTCTTCAGCCGCGCAACCCTCGGCGTAGCTGTTCCACCTTGCCTTGGGATGGAAGGACCTAACCGACCCGTACTCACAATGTGCAAACCCCTGAGGGTTGCAGATCAAAACAAACATGGAAAATCTTATCAAAATAAGTCAATTTATTTAGTTTCACGCGAGGTGCACAAACACAGACATTCAAATGCACTTTCTTCATTTTTACTCATTGGACCTGAAAACGAACTGATCCATAATAATACTGGCAACTCCTTTATAAAATGACAGACAAGTAAATGGATAAATAAACAAAACAAAAGAAAATATTCTAAACAATCCTTCTTCAATTAATTACGTTCAATAACGTTAGAAAATATTTCCAGGCGGAACATAACTTCTTTTTATCCGTTTTCCACAGACATGTTTCACGTGAAAACAATCCAGAACTGAAGCAAAGACACTTCATGTGACTGTTTCGTTAGTGCCTCGTTAAGCCCGAATGTCAGATGCAAGAGAAGAGGCCGCAGGAACGGTTCCGCCTACGCGAAGCATGTAGGTGTCGGGTTAGCGGTATACCATTGTGTCGAACAGCATGCCCTTTGGGTTTCCTGCTAACAATGTACTCGTAGAATAACATTCATTGTTTAATATAGCTCGCGGAGCAGGATACGTACACACTTCGGACAACCTGCAGTGACCTGATACACCGATCTTCCGATATAAAACTTCGCGTCAAGGTTATATTAACGTTTCTAATATTAAAAGATTTCGTATTCGGGCGTCCAGCTATCCACACAACAAAGCGAACCGTGACGTGAGATCAGTGAACATTTCTTAAATATTTCAGTTTCATGTTCTGCAGCACATTTCACCGAGACACAGGGCCTAAATTCGATTTTACTTCGGTTTTTGAAGAACATTTTTGGAAATGAAGCTATCGCGACATGAACCCGGGAACTCGAAATTTCTGCACAACAACGTGTGCAAGTTTTTTTATAAACCGATGTAAATCTTTTAAACTTGCATCTGGCTCACCTTAAACGGTAAGTTACACAGAAAAATGTGTGATATTTTATTTTTATTTTTAAAATCTTGGCGCGCAGCTAGTCCGCTGACGTGATGAGAGCTAATTTCCAAAATGTGATAAAATTTAACAAAATTACGTTAACAAATATTGCAATACTCAAATTGTTTTTTTCTTTTCTGCTAGGATTATTGTCACTATGTTGAGTATAATGATCTGCCTTCCCTAGCTTCGTCAATTCTACTTTTGTTGACGCGTTTCGGAGAACCTCCATCTTCAAAAACTACATCTATATTCTACAGATATAGTCGAGTATAGGTATAGTTTTTGAAGATGGAGATTCTCCGAAACGCGTCAACAAAAGTAGAATTGACGAAGCTAGGGAAGACAGATCATTATACTCAACATATTTTTTTTTCATTAACTATAAAAAAACGAAACACGGACACAATACTTTTTTTATTTTACACTTTTTGGTAAATTCAGTTATTTCGGTAGTATAATCACTGTTCACAGTGGCAATGATTAATATCCAATGTTTTCAAATAGAATTGAAAATAGGAAAGAAATAACTCTGAATGACTTGGTAATTTCAATGAAATTTGAAGGCTTTAACGCGGTTTATGATAGTAAAATCAGTTGTTTTTAAATTGTAAGATAAAAAGTTATGTCTTTTTAATATTTTAGATATTTATTAACTGCTTATTATTGAAATTTGGTATTTGTACACCTACATTTTTAACATTGCGCTGTATTATACCGTAAATATTGTACTTTTTAAATAAATTTAGAAAATATATAACTTAACGACTGTTCAAAATACTATCAAAAATTCGTAGTTCCAAGTTTAAGTCTTGCTATAATGGTTGCCCCTAATTCATTTATTTTGACTGAAAGTTTTCCGAAATATTTTTTTGTAAGTATTATATTCCTCCTATCTCCTTACACAAGTTTTTATAATCCTCTGTGTTATTGTTTAAACGCTAAGGAGGCGACACAGAGAGACAAGCAGTCTCTTAGTTATTTAGGCGTACATTCTGAAGACGTTAAAACCTTTGACTGGGAGACAACGCACCCTGATCGCCGCGTTAAATTAATCCTTCAAAGAAATCCTGGCTGAGAAGATTTGCAGCATCACTAAGGTCCGTGAGCCGATTGTTTCTGCTGGCAGTGATTTATCTCCGTCCTAACAACCCCTCTGCTTCCCTCCCTGCGTCAGTCTTCGAGGGTAGTATCGACATTAATGCAAGTTTACATGTCGCAAATCACTGTTATAGTGGTACAAAGACAAATGGAAAGATTGAAGTTAGACCAGATCTAGGTCGGTAGGAGACGCGGTCCCAAAACAAAATGGAGACATCGATTATCCAAGCGAAGCTGTAACAATATGTAAATATTTGCTCAGGTCGGCGCGGTAGTGGGAATACCAAGTACAGTGCCTTAATCCGCTCAGGCGTTTGACCAACTTGATACTTCAGTGTTATAAGACATTGCTTGGTCAAGTTAAAACAACCTGTTGTTTACAGCTGATATGTTTTTAAATTGAACATTGTAAAAAAACATACCAGAATCTAAAAATGATGTTATTATATTAATTTTTTATTATTTAAAATAACAATATGAGACATGACATAGGTTGGAATAATATTATCGGAACAGATGTGTTGCTGAATTAGCTGTGTAGGTAAAAATTACTACTCTTATTAAATAGCTTAACAATATACGAGGTGTGTTCAGAAAGTAACGAGAATTTTAATTTTTTGAACAAAATATGTATTTATTCTTTTACATTGATGTTGTCGCCTTCAAAATAGTCCCCAATGGAGATTATGCACTTGTGCCAGCGCTTCTTCCAATCCTCAAAACACTTCTCAAACTCGATCTTTCAGATAGCCTTTAGTTCTTTCAGCGACGCGCTTTTAATGTCATCTACGGCTGTAAAACGACGGCCTTTAAGGTTCTCTTTATTTTTGGAAATAGGAAAAAGTCACACGGAGCAATGTCTGGTGAATATGGAGGCTGGAGCATCGTTACTGTACTGTTTTTGGCCACAAATTCACGAACAAGCAATGAAGTGTGAGTTGGTGCAAAAGGCATGAATTATTTTTTCACAGATCCGGGCGTTTTTTTCGGATTGCTTCACGCAAACGGCGTCGAACTTGTAGGTAGTACTCCTTATTGACCGTTTCACCTGGTGGCAGGAATTCATGATGCACTATGCCATTAATATCGAAGAACACAGTGAGCATAACTTTCACGTTCGACCGCACTTGTCGAGCCTTTTTCGGTCTTGGCGAGCCAGAATGCCTCCAGTGGGATGATTGAGCCTTAGTTTCGACGTCATATCCGTAAACCCATGTTTCGTCACCTGTTATAATACGTTTCAGTAATTTTGCATCATCGTTGACTAAATGAAGTCATTTAGTGACTCCTGAGCAACTTCCATTCGCCGCTGTTTTTGTTCAAAATTCAACAATTTTGGAACTAATTTTGCTGCCACGCGTTTCATACACAAAACTCTGGAAACAATGTCATGACATGATCCAATCGATATGCCAACATTATCAGCGACCTCTCTAATTAGGCTATGATTCGGCGATTGTTCATAACCATTTCTTTCACTTTTCCACGTTTTCATCGATTGTTGATGTGCTGGGGCGTCCAGGGCGTTCGTCATCTTCAACGTCTTTACGGCCTTCATGGAAACGCTTATACCACTTGTTAGATCTTTGTTAACATTTCACACTTTGTTACACTTTATTCCATTTTTTAAGCAAAATTTGATACAAATTCTTTGATCCATTTCTTTTAACTTTAGTGGCTGTCACAGACAAAGTCAACAATGAAAACAGCTGAAAGTTTTATCATACTTCAAGGGCATGTATATCGACATAATTAAAAAAATGTTTGACAATCGGACTCTTCAAGCCCGCGAAAATTAAAAATTCTCGTTACTTTCTGAACTAACCTCGTATTCGTTGCACCGGTAAGTTTTTATACTTCTCTATAACTTCGTAGATTTTAAAACAATTAATTTTCCTTCCACATTTGCGATTATAAATACTGCCGACTGGCTGTAAGCTGTACGAGTGTTTTTTACAAAATTTAACACAAAAAAGTAAACTTCACGTAACGTAACGTAAAAAAAATAATCTTGACAATTAAAAAGATATTAAGAAGTTCTGATGATACCCGGAATGAATAACGACAGAAAAACAAAGTAGAGTTTCCAGTGGGGCGCCTCCCCCTACCCCGAACCCTGAAATAATCTTCTTCCCGACTCGCAGCACAGGAAACTGCAAAAGAAACGCAAAGTTTTTTCCCCGATGTCTAGATTATAAAAGAGAAACGAAAAGTAATTTAGAAGTAGAATTAAAACGGATGAAAAACACCTTCAGACGATACATAAGTCGGGAGTCGGGGGAGTTTATTAAGTGTTGGTTTAAATGAAAACTCTCTAATTAGACAATTGAAAGTCAAAGAAGGAAGGTGGAAGATCCCGTGGGAAAGGAGGGAATGTTGGTAGGGTTAAGGAGTTCCTCAGGGATACGGGGAAAGTGAATGTATTCCCGGAAAGGTAATTGTGTGTGTTATACTCTAACCTGTTACACAGGCAATTCTCAAATAGCTGAATACTTGTCTTTTTAATTAGCACGGTATGATTATTATAATTCTTTTGCATGGCGACACAAACTTTGCAACTTTGAGTGAAGTGAATAGTCACGTTGAGGCCATATGCCAAAAGCCAAGGTAAAAATCTATTTTTAATGTTTAACTGCGTTAATAATTACATAGCTTTGGTCTTTACGTTAGTGTACAAAGAATTAAAACAACAGTGATTATATTGTAATTCAAATTGCCTACGCTAACTGCAGATACGAATGTTCTCACCGTTAAATTTTGGCGTTTCTCTTTAAAGCTCGTTTTAAATTGTATAAAACGAAATTTTTAGGGAATTCTTGTTGAGATGAAGTGAGCATGTATTTACGTATCCTGCGAACGGTCAGTTTTATATTATTTATTTCTTTTCCAGTTTTATATTATTTGTTTCTTTTTCCAGTTGTATATTATTTGTTCCTTTTCCAGTTATATATTATTTGTTTCTATTTCCAGTTGTATAATATTTGTTTCTTTTTTCAATTGTATATTATTTGTTCCTTTTTCCAGTTGTATATTATTTGTTTCTCTTCCCAGTTGTATATTATTTGTTTCTCTTTCCAGTCGTATAGCCTATTATTTGTTCCTTTTTCCAGTTGTATATAATTTGTTCCTTTTTCCAGTTGTATATTATTTGTTCCTTTTTCCAGTTGTATATTATTCGTTCCTTTTCCCAGTTGTATATTATTTGTTCCTTTTTCCAGTTGTATATTATTTGTTTCTTTTTCCAGTTGTATATTATTTGTTCCTTTTTCCAGTTGTATATTATTTGTTTCTCTTTCCAGTTGTATATTATTTGTTCCTTTTTCCAGTTGTATATTATTTGTTTCTCTTTCCAGTTGTATATTATTTGTTCCTTTTCCAGTTGTATATTATTTGTTCCTTTTTCCAGTTGTATATTATTTGTTCCTTTTTCCAGTTGTATATTATTTGTTCCTTTTTCCAGTTGTATATTATTTGTTCCTTTTTCCAGTTGTATATTATTTGTTTCTTTTCCAGTTGTATATTATTTGTTCCTTTTTCCAGTTGTATATTATTTGTTTCTCTTTCCAGTTGTATATTATTTGTTCCTTTTCCAGTTGTATATTATTTGTTCCTTTTTCCAGTTGTATATTATTTGTTTCTCTTTCCAGTTGTATATTATTTGTTCCTTTTTCCAGTTGTATATTATTTGTTCCTTTTTCCAGTTGTATATTATTTGTTCCTTTTTCCAGTTGTATATTATTTGTTCCTTTTCCAGTTGTATATTATTTGTTCCTTTTTCCAGTTGTATATTATTTGTTTCTCTTTCCAGTTGTATATTATTTGTTTCTCTTTCCAGTTGTATATTATTTGTTCCTTTTCCAGTTGTACATTATTTGTTCCTTTTTCCAGTTGTATATTATTTGTTCCTTTTTCCAGTTGTATATTATTTGTTTCTTTTTCCAGTTGTATATTATTTGTTCTTTTTTCCAGTTGTATATTATTTGTTCCTGTTTCCAATTGTATATAATTTGTTCCTTTTTCCAGTTGTATATTATTCGTTCCTTTTTTCCAGTTGTATATTATTCGTTCCTTTTCCCAGTTGTATGTTATTTGTTCCTTTTCCCAGTTGTATATTATTTGTTCCTTTTTCCAGTTGTATATTATTTGTTCCTTTTTCCAGTTGTATATTATTTGTTCCTTTTTCCAGTTGTATATTATTTGTTCCTTTTTCCAGTTGTATATTATTTGTTCCTTTTTCCAGTTGTATATTATTTGTTCCTTTTTCCAGTTGTATATTATTTGTTCCTTTTTCCAGTTGTATATTATTTGTTCCTTTTTCCAGTTGTATATTATTTGTTCCTTTTTCCAGTTGTATATTATTCATTCCTTTTCCCAGTTGTATGTTATTTGTTCCTTTTCCCAGTTGTATATTATTTGTTTCTCTTTCCAGTTGTATATTATTTGTTCCTTTTTCCAGTTGTATATTATTTTTTTCTCTTTCCAGTTGTATATTATGTTTCTTTTTCCCATTAACTACGAAAGGTCGTACGAGCCAACTACTCATTTTTATTTTATTTACGTTAGTAAATATTATAATATTTTTTCGTATTATTTATACTAAAGGAAAATTTGTATATATTTATTATTATTATATTTTTTGAAATTATAGCGTAAACGCTTATGTTTTTTTATTGTTGGCTATAACCACAAAACTTCCCAAGCAAAGTAGAACGAATTATTTGAAACAGTTTCATTAAAATCGTTTCCGATCTCAGACTAGCCATCTAGCTGGATAACAAAGACAAACAAACACTTAACGGCCCACGCATAAAGCATAATTGGAGCAGCGTCCATATCCATTCATCTTGTGTCTTTGCATCTGTGTTCTGTGCTATGATTGATGGGTTGCGGTCACAGATACCACCGCTATCGAACTAAACAATGGGATAAAATGAGATCATTTAGAGTTGAATAGACAGAACCCAACAATGGAGCTGCAACTTGGTGGGTGTTTATCTCACCCTGGCCTATTGTTAGCTCAGGTCAGGACGTCATAAGATTCAACTTTGACTTGTACAGTATAAATGATGTTGTAATGTTTTATCATGTAAAGTAGCCGGGCGGGAGCATCTCTGCACCGTGCTCTTATGGGCCTAAACTTTAACAGGGTCACGTGATTCAACAACATAAAGGATTGGTTTTGAAAAACTAACGATGCACGGGAGAAATCTCGCTGCTCACTCACAACTCGCGTGTCCTTCATTTATTTAACCGATTTATTCCCATTATATGTAAACTGTGTTTGGAAGTATTGCTTATCAATCTTTCATATAACGCTACAAAATACCTATTCGTTAGAACAGACTGCACTTTAAAATTGCATCATAAATAAAAATATTATTTGCAATGACGTACGTAAATACGTATTTGGATTTGAAAATTTAATACTTTAACGTAACTTGGTTCAAATCTATCTCTTAGACACTGAAAACAAAATAATTAATGCTCTGTTTTAGTTACAAATATTTCGGGTAGAGCTACTGACAGAAAAACAGGACCCCGCAGGGGATGCAGACTAGCTGCACCTATTGAGAGGATTTAGACGTCCCTCGCGGTACCCGAGTCTAACACACACGTACACTTACAACACTACACTTGCGATTTTAACACTTTACATTTAGGGAGGCTATAATTGCTTCAGTGTGCTTTTCGCCTTAAAATAACAACAACAACAAAAGAAAAACTGGAAAATTGGCGGCAGAAAATTTGAAAAGGCCTACTTCTCAAAATCTTCTTTTTTTGTTATGTTAAAGCGAAAAGCACATTGAGGCTATTATCGCCTCCCTAAACGTAAGTGTGAGTGTAAAGTGTTAGTCGAGGTTGTAACTTATGTTACTTCTATTTGATCTGTTACCGGAATGTACGCTTACATCAGGGCAAAACACTAGTTCATATCAAATTAGTTTTGTTTTTACTTTTTGGCAAAAGGTTTCCTTTTCTCTATTTGTAACATTCATTTTGTATTTAAACTGATTTGTGCCTTTTCTCAACGTCACAATGAAACTGCCGCGCTTCTGAAACTTATCTGAAACAACGTGAAACTCAGTTTACATTTATAAACACTACTTTTAATATATTCCTTTTTTTTACGTAACACTGGATCTGTCTGTAGTAACGCCCACTGAGGAGAAGAGAAGAATGGGTTCAGATGGTCGATCTGTACCGAAGATAAAGTAGTGTGTCATATTTCCCATTAGAGGCCGCTGAAACGATATCCAAACACAACGCCACTCGATAACCATCTACACTGTATACCAGCTTTGATGCTGATGGCCATCTTGAAACTTTCCTAGATAAATCACGAACCAGTTTCTCTTCTGTTCTACTATAAACAATCTCCTGTACACACTATAGAGTAGTTCCACTTTCTGAAGGTTTTGGTGTTTTCACCTTAGCACAATTTAAAAAAAAATTAAAGAAGTCTTTAAAGATTTTAACTTTTAATACTACGTTAATTCCTGCAACGATCAAGTGATTTTGATTAACATCAGGTCCAGTAAGTTCAGCGCATTGGTTTAAACGTATTGACAGATTTAAATGAAATATTCGCTTGAATATATCATAGCTCACTTATGTTTTGTAAACATTCTTTAAATAAAAAATCGCTTGTAAGTATTTCTTGATCAAAAAATCACTAAAAGTAACAAAAAAATGGATTTTCTCTTAATCGGCACTAACGGTTTTCATGAAATGTCGTTCACATTCGGTCAACTAGTACCGGAAACTAAACGTAGTCACTATCTAACAAACATTACCGGAAATCGATCTGATTCTCCAAAAGCACGTCATGTTCGGTCATTATATATATAAGAAGCAAGTCACAGTTCAGGAGTAATATGGTATAAAACATAGACAAAAATTCTTGCTGTAGAGACACAGATAAGCCTGTTGTGAAACACAGATAAGAGTCCAGCTGAGAATCATGTGTTACTGTTTGGTATTGTATCTGTCCGTAATCTTTGTAAAACCTTACTTGAGGAACATCAGCTTGGGTGATTACGGTTTCAGATGCAAGGACATTTGTGGCAAAACCAATGCTCTGACATTTACTGTTTAAACTGTAACACGCGTTGAAAGCGGGGCGAGGCGCGAGACGAGGGGGTGGGAAAGTGTGCCACATCGAGTTATTACTGTTCCAAAGGTTAGACGACGTGCCTGTTGACTCTAAGGATAACTGACCTTTGTCCGATGAACTTTGCTTTCCATAAATCATCCACAGTGACACCTTTTATTGGTCATTCGCAGTAACTCGGCTTACTTAAGTCGTAACTGGAGAAATATGGCTTTTCATTAAACTCTCTCCTGCCTTCGAAACTTACTCAGCCTGCAGCTAATGCACGTGAAAATGTCATTATATCAACAAATACCGCACAATACTTGTACAAGAATCGACACTCAAGTTTGCGATCTTAAGTCATTTGATCGGTGTCGTTATTTTTTTGTACAAATTGAATGTTTGAAACAATGTAATAAAAGTTATCAGCACCAGTTCGATTACGTGCAGTAAACTGTTCGATTGCTGAAAGAGCAGTCGCTTTGTCTTCGTTCATGTATTTAGGCTCACATTTATCCAATATCAATAGCGTTACACATTTAATCAGTGTGTGTGTGTGTGTGTGTGTGTGTGTGTGTGTGTGTGTGTGTGTGTGTGTGTGTGTGTGTGTGTGTGTGTGTGTTTTATAATGTTTTATATTGATACATAGTATGTGTACCAAGTATGAGGATTAACTAGATATTCTATGTAAAATGTCGGAACAGATATTTCAGTTAATTTCTTGTCACAAGGTTTCAGGCATACACAACACAAAACTGCGTAGAGGAAAAATGAAGGATGTAAGCTTTATAATTCTGAGCAACTGAGCAATAATCCCATTACTTAGGCACGTACATTACGATAATACTATTGATAAGCATAAAACATTATATATATATATATAAAAAATGTATATATATATATATATATATATATATATATATATATATATATATATATGCGTGTGTGTGTGTGTGTGTGTGTGTGTGTGTGTGTGTGTGTGTGTGTGTGTGTGTATGTATGTGTTTTAGGACTCGCATTTACAATTCTGGACCGATTTGATTGAAAAAGGACAAAACTCAATTTTAATATTTTGGACAATATAGTTAAAACAGCATCGATCTTTTAGTTATAAAATGTCCGCCTCATCAAACAATAATAAATAGAATTGTAACAGTTTAATTTAAATTTTATTGAAATCCTAATTATATTTAAAATGTGCAATATTTGGCGTACATACTGCATTGAAAGAAGCGGCTGTTGTATAGATGTTAAAGCTAATTATCGGTGAAATCAAAATGAAACGTGGTGCTTTCTCAAGTCAAAGAACAACATATTCATTATGTTACCAGGCCTACTTGATTGATGTACATCGTTTCCGCCGATATTTGTAAAATATTCGTTAGTTAAATGGAACTCATCAAAGCTACAGCAAAAATCGATAGTTAGGCAAATTTGAAAGGGTTGCGCCGATTTTACTAATTAACAGAACTCGTCAAAGCTACAGCAAAAATCGATAGTTAGGCAAATTTGAAAGGGTTGCGCCGATTTTACTAATTAACAGAACTCGTCAAAGCTACAGCAAAAATCGATAGTTAGGCAAATTTGAAAGGGTTGCGCCGATTTTACTAATTAACAGAACTCGTCAAAGCTACAGCAAAAATCGATATCTAAGGCAAATTTGAAAGGGTTGCGCCGATTTTACTAATTAACGGAACTCGTCAAAGCTACAGCAAAAATCGATATCTAAGGCAAATTTGAAAGGGTTGCGCTGATTTTACTAATTAACGGAACTCGTCAAAGCTACAGCAAAAATCGATATTTAAGGCAAATTTGAAAGGGTTGCGCCGATTTTACTAATTAACGGAACTCGTCAAAGCTACAGCAAAAATCGATATTTAAGGCAAATTTGAAAGGGTTGCGCCGATTTTACTAATTAACGGAACTCGTCAAAGCTACAGAAAAAATCGATATTTAAGGCAAATTTGAAAGGGTTGCGCCGATTTTACTAATTAACGGAACTCGTCAAAGCTATAGCAAAAATCGATAGTTAGGCAAATTTGAAAGGGTTGCGCCGATTTTACTAATTAACAGAACTCGTCAAAGCTACAGCAAAAATCGATATCTAAGGCAAATTTGAAAGGGTTGCGCCGATTTTACTAATTAACGGAACTCGTCAAAGCTACAGCAAAAATCGATATTTAAGGCAAATTTGAAAGGGTTGCGCCGATTTTACTAATTAACGGAACTCGTCAAAGCTATAGCAAAAATCGATAGTTAGGCAAATTTGAAAGGGTTGCGCCGATTTTACTAATTAACAGAACTCGTCAAAGCTACAGCAAAAATCGATATCTAAGGCAAATTTGAAAGGGTTGCGCCGATTTTACTAATTAACGGAACTCGTCAAAGCTACAGCAAAAATCGATATTTAAGGCAAATTTGAAAGGGTTGCGCCGATTTTACTAATTAACGGAACTCGTCAAAGCTACAGCAAAAATCGATATTTAAGGCAAATTTGAAAGGGTTGCGCCGATTTTACTAATTAACGGAACTCGTCAAAGCTATAGCAAAAATCGATAGTTAGGCAAATTTGAAAGGGTTGCGCCGATTTTACTAATTAACAGAACTCGTCAAAGCTACAGCAAAAATCGATATCTAAGGCAAATTTGAAAGGGTTGCGCCGATTTTACTAATTAACGGAACTCGTCAAAGCTACAGCAAAAATCGATATTTAAGGCAAATTTGAAAGGGTTGCGCCGATTTTACTAATTAACGGAACTCGTCAAAGCTATAGCAAAAATCGATAGTTAAGGCAAATTTGATGGGGTTGCGTTGATTTTACTAATTAACGGAACTCGTCAAAGCTACAGCAAAAATCGATAGTTAAGGCAAATTTGAAAGGGTTGCGCTGATTTTACTAATTAACGGAAGTCATCAAAGCTACAGCAAAAATCGATAGTTAAGGCAAATTTGAAAGGGTTGCGTTGATTTTTCCAAATAAACGGAACTCGTCAAAGCTACAGCAAAAATCGATAGTTAAAGCAAATTTGAAAGGGTTGCGCTGATTTTACTAATTAACGGAAGTCATCAAAGCTATAGCAAAAATCGATAGTTAAAGCAAATTTGAAAGGGTTGCGCTGATTTTACCAATAAACAGAACTTGTCAAAGCTACAGCTAAAATCGATAGTTAAGGCAAATTTGAAAGGGTTGCGCTGATTTTACTAATAAACGGAACTCGTCAAAGCTACAGCAAAAATCGATAGTTAAGGCAAATTTGAAAGGGTTGCGCTGATTTTACTAATAAACGGAACTCGTCAAAGCTACAGCAAAAATCGATAGTTAAGGCAAATTTGAAAGGGTTGCGCTGATTTTACTAATTAACGGAAGTCATCAAAGCTACAGCAAAAATCGATAGTTAAGGCAAATTTGAAAGGGTTGCGTTGATTTTTCCAAATAAACGGAACTCGTCAAAGCTACAGCAAAAATCGATAGTTAAAGCAAATTTGAAAGGGTTGCGCTGATTTTACTAATTAACGGAAGTCATCAAAGCTACAGCAAAAATCGATAGTTAAAGCAAATTTGAAAGGGTTGCGCTGATTTTACCAATAAACAGAACTTGTCAAAGCTACAGCAAAAATCGATAGTTAAGGCAAATTTGAAAGGGTTGCGCTGATTTTACCAATAAACGGAACTCATCAAAGCTACAGCAAAAATCGGTAGTTAATGCAAATTTGAAAGGGTTGCGTTGATTTTACTAATTAACGGAACTCGTCAAAGCTACAGCAAAAATCGATAGTTAAGTCAAATTTTGAAGGGTTACGCTGATTTTACTAATAAACGTAACTCGTCAAAGCTACAGCAAAAATCGATAGTTAAGGCAAATTTGAAAGGGTTGCGCTGATTTTACTAATTAACGGAACTCGTCAAAGCTACAGCAAAAATCGATAGTTAAAGCAAATTTGAAAGGGTTGCGCTGATTTTACTAATTAACGGAAGTCATCAAAGCTACAGCAAAAATCGATAGTTAAGGCAAATTTGAAAGGGTTGCGTTGATTTTTCCAAATAAACGGAACTCGTCAAAGCTACAGCAAAAATCGATAGTTAAAGCAAATTTGAAAGGGTTGCGCTGATTTTACTAATTAACGGAAGTCATCAAAGCTACAGCAAAAATCGATAGTTAAAGCAAATTTGAAAGGGTTGCGCTGATTTTACCAATAAACAGAACTTGTCAAAGCTACAGCAAAAATCGATAATTAAGGCAAATTTGAAAGGGTTGCGCTGATTTTACCAATAAACGGAACTCATCAAAGCTACAGCAAAAATCGGTAGTTAATGCAAATTTGAAAGGGTTGCGTTGATTTTACTAATTAACGGAACTCGTCAAAGCTACAGCAAAAATCGATAGTTAAGTCAAATTTTGAAGGGTTACGCTGATTTTACTAATAAACGTAACTCGTCAAAGCTACAGCAAAAATCGATAGTTAAGGCAAATTTGAAAGGGTTGCGCTGATTTTACTAATTAACGGAACTCGTCAAAGCTACAGCAAAAATCGATAGTTAAAGCAAATTTGAAAGGGTTGCGCTGATTTTACTAATTAACGGAACTCGTCAAAGCTACAGCAAAAATCGATAGTTAAAGCAAATTTGAAAGGGTTGCGCTGATTTTACTAATTAACGGAACTCGTCAAAGCTACAGCAAAAATCGATAGTTAAAGCAAATTTGAAAGGGTTGCGCTGATTTTACTAATTAACGGAACTCGTCAAAGCTACAGCAAAAATCGATAGTTAAAGCAAATTTGATGGGGTTGCGTTGATTTTACTAATAAACGGAACTCGTCAAAGCTACAGCAAAAATCGATAGTTAAGGCAAATTTGAAAGGGTTGCGCTGATTTTACTAATAAACGGAACTCATCAAAGCTACAGCAAAAATCGATAGTTAAGGCAAATTTGATGGGGTTGCGTTGATTTTACTAATTAACGGAACTCATCAAAGCTATAGCAAAAATCGATAGTTAAGGCAAATTTGAAAGGGTTGCGTTGATTTTACGAATTAGCTTAATTTATCAAAGCTACAGAAAAAAAATCGATATTTAAGCCAAATTTGAATCTCAACACGTATATATAGTTACTATACTTTTTATAATGGTTTGTTTACAATACTTCATTTTCTAGATTAAATTTGCTAATAATAACATTAATATTCAGGTGAAACAAGTTTAGCGCAATTATTAGCGGCAACTGTGGAAGAAATTCTGTCAGACAACTGGATCTCTCGAGGCTCACTTACGTAGACTAAAATTTAATATTGTCATAACAAACCGCAATAATAATAGGGTGATTAACAGGAGATGACCAATTTAAGTCGTCAGCCTAGAACGTCAATACAATACACATTTCATAACAATAAGGTAATTTGAATTGATTACACACGCTGGCAGTGTCCAAGACCTAACAAAATTACGATAAGGCTAATTTTTCTAAAACGGTTGGAAAACATCCTTACTTGTGTCTGTTTTAATTTCATTGAAATTTAAGACAGTGTAGTTTTAGTTTAATCCGTAAATAAACAAGTATATTTCCGTGTACTTTTGTAGCGTTCAATGTATTATCATGAGCTTATGTTTGTTTGTTTGTGTGTGTGATTAGAATCCATTAACAGTGATAATAAATACAAAGGAAGTCTCCTGTGCGAAGCAGTTTACAATAATGTAGCTAATATTGTTTTCTAATAATCAGCAAATTCTATCAGTTAAAGTGGATTTAGGGTACCGCCGTTAGCATCTCATCCGGTGGGAACTTTTCTGTTACCAAAGGGAAAGTTGGCAGGCCTGCTATTGGACTAGTAAAATTATTCACCAACTTTACACATTACAACCCCATCTCGCATCCTGCAGCAGGCTTATCGAATATCAATAACCGCGGAATGTGAAACGGCCTTTGGTTTTACTAACAATTATTGGAGTTCAGCAATAATATTTTGAAAGGAATTTGAAAAACAGTGACTTAAAAAAAAAAAAATGTGTGAAGGCATATCGAAGGTATTTAGTTAAACACAGGCACCGTTAAATCTGTCTGAACGCCTGTATACTTTGTCATAGCGAGGCTTCTCTTGCTAACACACACGTTCAGGTCGCGGAGCGTCTGTCTGTCTGTAACGTGACAGATCACTGAAAGTTGTCTTTGTAGTGGCGGTAGACAAATATAGGGGTTGACGATACAAAAGTATTAAGGGTAGTTAGAAAGCAAAATCGTAGCCTATCATTTGAAACTAGAAGCGATACAAATTCCTAATATTTGTACAGTTTTGTACCAGTTTGATTTTCCAGGAAAGTTTCCTAGACAGACCCCAACACTGCTTCTTATGGGAAACAGAAATGCTCATGTTTGTGTGCTCAATTCGTTCGGACTTAAGTCTTTTAACGAATGTGAGAAAGTCTGTGCATTGTTAGTAATTATGACTTCTTAAAACGAAACAGCCGTCATTGTGTTGGGCTAACGAATAAATGAACTTATTTAATTAACTGTCGTGTCGCAGGCCTATAACCAGAGATGGTGCAGAAGGAGGCAACGTTACACGTTTCAAATAAAAGATTAAACAGACGTCACTCAATCAGAGTGAGAGAGACAGACACAAGACAGACAAAGTAGATAAATAAATAACTCAAGTAATTCAGGCAACAAGACGAGTCAGGTGTGCAATCATTTACAGTAAACACCCGCAGTTACAATTTCTTTAATAATCGATAGCGCTTTGTTTGTCCGCTTTGATGAATGCAAATTAGTTCGCAAATAGTTTTACGATATTTTCGTAAGAATAAAGGCTGATACCAATTATCTGACTGTGATTAATTTGTGAATGAAGCAACGAATAACGTACTTTAGTTTCAAATGGAACTGACTTTCGTAATTTAGAAGAAAAGACTGCTACTGAAGCGAAGCTTTTAATGTTAGTTTTAGCGAGATGAGTGAATAGAAAGAAGTTTGCCGAACGGAAGAATGTAACGGAAATATGGAACGAACGAGCAAACGAATTTTGGCCCTTTATTTCTGTCTCTTTTTCTTCCTTCTTTTCGATAAGAGTACTATATGTATATGTACATATATGTATTATATGTAAGAGTATTATATGAATATGTTGTGATGCATTGGTTTCGGTATTTTTCCTTAGTTGAAGAACACAAGCACGTTGTAACCGTTTATAATATTTTAACGTTAAAAATGCGTAATAATGTTTAAAAAGTGTTTTCTTTTGTAAATACAATGTTGCCAAATTTATTTGCTTTATAATACGTAAAAGAACATTGAGAAAATCTAAAATTTATTTTTTTAAACTACTAAATAAACAGGATGGCATAACCTATATTTTAACTTAGATTTTTTAGTGCCGTTATTTAACGGTTAACTAAGACTGAAACACAGAAGCAGATTCGAACCTGCGTACTTAACCGAGTTGTAGCTGGTTGCTGCCTATCTTGCCGATTATTGATAAAAGTACAATATTCAGTGGAAAGTTAAAATGATAAAACATATTTGTTACAACTAAAAGTGCAAAACCATTGCACAAACTTACTTTGGTTCTGTTTGGTTCTGTCCCAAAAATGAGGTTCGCATAATATTCATGAAAACTAAAAAACAAATCTGCATATTTTCTCGAAATCGGTCCAATAGATTTTACTCAAATTTAGTTATTCGAGAAGTTTCGTAGCTCAAAATTCCATCGTTATTTCAAATTACATATTTTTACGTTCCCATGGTACATCGAAAAAACTGTACTGAAATGTTTTAGGACTTACTGCTTGACTGTATAACTGTTTTATTTCAAACTTTCCGTGCTGGGCAAACCAAAATTTGAGTAAAAACTGGAAAAAAAGATTTAAAGGAATATTCACCGATTTAACCCAAAACAAACGTGTTTTTCTTTCATTATATAAGTAATAATGGGAAATTGTAATATTAGTTGTATTGTTTTCATTAATTTTATAAAAAAACTAATTAAATGTCGAATATAAAATTTTGTATTTTCTAGAACATTTTTTTTAACTATAGTTGTCCATCGCAACCCGAAGTGAAACACTTTGCGCATAAACATTTCAAAAATCGTGCAGTTTTATGCCGTAAAATTGTAGAAACAATTCCACATTTTTCTACTTGTATTTAATTTATTTTTAAGTTTAAATAACGAAACCGTGTTACCTTTCTCCTCGTCATGTTCTTACAAAAAATATTTGCATTGTGCTATCGGCTCCAGTTATAAATATAAAATAAATAATAACCTAAAACGAATTGATTTTGTTTTGCTAATAATTCTCCGTACCTGTTTTATAAATCCCAACAATAAAGTTTAAACAATGGATTTTTTAAATTGTAGGATCTATATAATTTAACACCCTGTTTATAGTTTCCACCATCATTTCTACTTGTCATTATGCGAATTTTCAAGCTATTTTTAATTAACAAATTACATTTACTACAAAACAGATTTTCTAAATAACGTCTCTGGCGGTTTTGATTAAATTTTACAAAAAAAATCTAGTCATCTTCGGAAATCGGGGCTCAATACCTCAAGTCAGTATTTAGGGCTGCTAAATTTTAAATGAAAGAAATTTACGGCAATGAAGTAAATCGCGATGAACACTGCCAAAATGGAACTTTATTATAGTTTTTTATGGGAGGGCTAAGAGAAAGTTATATAACGTTTACGCATCATTTAGCCTAAATTGCTTTGTTTTTGTGTTTAAGGTTTGTGTCTTACAAATAGAACCTTTTATAAATTGCTAATAAACACGATTAATTGAGTAAATGGGGTCAAATTTAGTCACACTGTTTTTATTTCCACGTTACCCGGGGTAAGAATTTTGTGTAACCTTCAACACATAAACATTTAGGCGTAAGGTCAGCATTTGCTTAAATGCAACCATTGTTATCGAATTGAATACAACCGTTTATAAAATCGACGAGTAGACCTGCTTTACAAATTTCGCCGGAATTCTGTTCCCAGAGCTCAAGTCGGCTACGAAATGTAACGAGAAAACTGAAAGTAGTGTTTTCTCGCGCTCCGGTTTTTTTTGTAGAAACTATAAAATTATCCAATTTCAGATTTGCGAGACAGTACAGTTTATCCAAGTATTTTTAAATATTTTCTTCCAGAAACTCACTAAATCCTAAATCAAATCACCCGAACGCTTTAACAGAATTTCATTTCACTTCTTATAAAACATTGCATTTTAATAATTAACGGCAACAATAAGAGAACTAAAATATGACGTGTGTTGTGTAGATTTAAAACAAATACCGTAATATTGCATTTTAATAATTAATGGTAACAATAAGAGAACTAAAAAATGACGTGTGTTGTGTAGATTTAAAACAAATACCGTAATATTGCATTTTAATAATTAATGGTAACAATAAGAGAACTAAAAAATAACGTGTGTTGTGTAGATTTAAAACAAATACCGTAATATTGCATTTTAATAATTAATGGTAACAATAAGAGAACTAAAAAATAACGTGTGTTGTGTAGATTTAAAACAAATACCGTAATATTGCATTTTAATAATTAATGGTAACAATAAGAGAACTAAAAAATAACGTGTGTTGTGTAGATTTAAAACAAATACCGCAATATTGCATTTTAATAATTAATGGTAACAATAAGAGAACTAAAAAATAACGTGTGTTGTGTAGATTTAAAACAAATACCGCAATATTGCATTTTAATAATTAATGGTAACAATAAGAGAACTAAAGAATAACGTGTGTTGTGTAGATTTAAAACAAATACCGTAATATTGCAATTTAATAATTAATGGTAACAATAAGAGAACTAAAAAATAACGTGTGTTGTGTAGATTTAAAACAAATACCGTAATATTGCATTTTAATAATTAATGGTAACAATAAGAGAACTAAAGAATAACGTGTGTTGTGTAGATTTAAAACAAATACCGTAATATTGCATTTTAATAATTAATGGTAACAATAAGAGAACTAAAGAATAACGTGTGTTGTGTAGATTTAAAACAAATACCGTAATATTGCATTTTAATAATTAATGGCAACAATAAGAGAACTAAAAAACGTGTGTTGTGTAGATTTAAAACAAATACCGTAATATTGCATTTTAATAATTAATGGTAACAATAAGAGAACTAAAAAATAACGTGTGTTGTGTAGATTTAAAACAAATACCGTAATATTGCATTTTAATAATTAATGGTAACAATAAGAGAACTAAAAAACGTGTGTTGTGTAGATTTAAAACAAATACCGTAATATTGCATTTTAATAATTAATGGTAACAATAAGAGAACTAAAAAACGTGTGTTGTGTAGATTTAAAACAAATACCGTAATATTGCATTTTAATAATTAATGGTAACAATAAGAGAACTAAAAAATGATGTGTGTTGTGTAGATTTAAAACAAATACCGTAATATTGCATTTTAATAATTAATGGTAACAATAAGAGAACTAAAAAAACGTGTGTTGTGTAGATTTAAAACAAATACCGTAATATTGCATTTTAATAATTAATGGTAACAATAAGAGAACTAAAAAATGATGTGTGTTGTGTAGATTTAAAACAAATACCGTAATATTGCATTTTAATAATTAATGGTAACAATAAGAGAACTAAAAAATGACGTGTGTTTTGTAGATTTAAAACAAATACCGTAATATTGCATTTTAATAATTAATGGCTACAATAAGAGAACTAAAAAACGTGTGTTGTGTAGATTTAAAACAAATACCGTAATATTGCATTTTAATAATTAATGGTAACAATAAGAGAACTAAAAAACGTGTGTTGTGTAGATTTAAAACAAATACCGTAATATTGCATTTTAATAATTAATGGTAACAATAAGAGAACTAAAAAACGTGTGTTGTGTAGATTTAAAACAAATACCGTAATATTGCATTTTAATAATTAATGGTAACAATAAGAGAACTAAAAAACGTGTGTTGTGTAGATTTAAAACAAATACCGTAATATTGCATTTTAATAATTAATGGTAACAATAAGAGAACTAAAAAACGTGTGTTGTGTAGATTTAAAACAAATACCGTAATATTGCATTTTAATAATTAATGGTAACAATAAGAGAACTAAAAAATGATGTGTGTTGTGTAGATTTAAAACAAATACCGTAATATTGCATTTTAATAATTAATGGTAACAATAAGAGAACTAAAAAACGTGTGTTGTGTAGATTTAAAACAAATACCGTAATATTGCATTTTAATAATTAATGGTAACAATAAGAGAACTAAAAAATGATGTGTGTTGTGTAGATTTAAAACAAATACCGTAATATTGCATTTTAATAATTAATGGTAACAATAAGAGAACTAAAAAATGACGTGTGTTTTGTAGATTTAAAACAAATACCGTAATATTGCATTTTAATAATTAATGGCAACAATAAGAGAACTAAAAAAAACGTGTGTTGTGTAGATTTAAAACAAATACCGTAATATTGCGAGGTAGGACCTAACTGACAGTCCAATAATTTTATAAACGTTTGAATAATCCGCCTGCGCGTTTAATAAACAGTGAAAGACAAATATTCTGAAGACAAAATAAAGTGTACTCACGCACAAATCAAGCCCAGGCCTCGTGACCGGTTACAGTATATCCACCACGGCACACCACACACCACAAGTTTTATGAAAATGTACGTATTCACGTGTTCGGAACAAAACTAACTTATAAAACACAACCCACTCGCTGCCAGTCGCGTTGTAGACTGAACTGTTGTTGAATCATCGCAAGGATCAAACTTCTGTTAAGGTGCGCGCGCATCACACTTTGATTATCAACAAAAAGGTGGACCTACAAAACAAAGCGATCAAACAATTGTAATGCGTTTTATTATTAGTTTTGTTTCAAGACAGACACATCGTGGCTGAATAAGATAGTTTTTAAAATGTGCAATAATTTAATAACTTAATTTTTTTAGAATTTTATTTTAAGGCGAAAAACGCATTGAGGCTATTATCGCCTCCCTAAATGTAAGTGTGAGTGCAAAGTGTTAAAGTCGTAAGTGTAGTGTTGTAAGTGTAAGTATACTCGCGTACTGCGAGGGACGTCTAAATCCTCCCAATATGTGCAGCAGTCTGCATCCCTGCGGTGTAATATCACTTAAATGAACGCTTACCACCAAAAATACAAAACATTTTCTTACACGAAATCGGCCGTTAAATCTGCATTAATATTTTTAATTAATTTTTGAAGTACTGCAGGTATATCACTTACAATTAAAACTAATCAGCATTACAATAAAAGATATGAGCATTTTAAAATTACACTGAAAATATTAAAATGAGCATCCATCTCCGTTACATTAATTTTCTCATTAAGAATTGAATGTTTACGTTTGAAACGATGACGTACGCAGACTTTAAAGCTGATCGCGATGGTGAAACCTGAGGTTAAATGTAAAATTTGTAATGGCCGCTTTAAAAAAACTATTGAAAGGAATTCGCTAAAAAGCGAATTTGTCAAAAACCTTTGCTAAAATAAAATTTGTGCGACATGTTTGAACTAAATGGGCAGAAATTATCGACATTTTGAAATCAGGAGCTTATACCGAAAATACCAAAATTTCTTTTGCGTAGATTTGAACGCTTGTTACAACGGTCACGTCAAGTGTGAGATAAAAACGTTGTGCATTAAAAATTTGAAATGGTCTCTCTCTCTCTCTCACACACACACACGCACATACACACACGAGCGCGCACGCACACGCACGCACATACACACACACATACATGCTCTCTCTCTCTCTCTCTCTCTCTCTCTCTCTCACACACACACACACACACACACACACACACACACACACACACACACACACACACATACACACACGCGCGAGCGCACGCACATACACACACACACACACACACACACACATATATGCTCTCTCTCTCTCTCACACTCACACATACACACACACGCAAACACCACATACACACACGCGCGAGCGCACGCACACACACACACACACACACACACACACACACACACACACACACACACACACACACACACACACATATATGCTCTCTCTCTCTCACACACACACACACACACACACACACACACACACACACACACACACACACACACACACACACACACACACACACACACACACACACACACACACACACACACACACACATATGCTTTCTCTCTCTCACACACACACACACACACACACACACACACACACACAGACACACACACATATATGTTCTCTCTCTCTCACACACACATACACACACACGCAAAAACCACATACACACACGCGCGCACACATAAACGCGCGAGCACACACACACACACACACATACATGCTCTCTCTCTCTCTCTCTCACACACACACACACACACACACACACACACACACACACACACACACACACACACACACACACACACACACACACACACACACATATATATATATATATATATATATATATATATATATATATATATATTGTTGATGTAAAATTGATCTAGAGGTAATTGATACACGCGTAATTGAGAGGTCTGGCTTTTAACATGATGGCCGCTAGAACAGAAATTAAAAAAAAACTTTAAAAAAATGAAAAATCTCTTTAACCGCTTTTGTTAGATCCGGTGCGATAAATTATGCCTAAATATAATTAAAGACTCGGACGGAAACAAGTCAATTTGTAAACCTCCGGCGCCCGCAGTAGGACACTAGGAGCGGAGTCTAATTAAAACTAAGTAAGAGGCCGTAAAGAAATCTGTTTTGACACTGGTTTATAGATAGCAACATTTGTCGAAGGTGTTCTTTAATTGGGCGCATTTAGGAAAACACTCCGCTTACAGATTCATTAACATAAGAATGTCGTTATTTGATGAAATATAGGCTACATGCAGCCCACTGTATGGAAGCATTACTGGCGAATTTGTATTGAAGGGTAGGAGCGCCGTTCTGATCTTCACGTTTTGAAGGGTCTAATTAAACACTTTGGTTGTCGGGTATCATGGAACTATTTTGCCCCAAAATTTCAATTGAAGGTCCAAAATGGGGCGGCATTAGTAAAAATTACCTTTCGTATCTTCAGCAAATAGTTTAAATATTTTTGACAGACAGTTTGATGTATTGACTTAAAATTTGGTACGGATGTCGCTAATACTTAGTCCCGTAATTGTAAGACAAAATACAGTCAAAAATGGCCTAGTGAAATTTAATACCAAATTGCATGCAAACGGTAATTTCATTTTAAAAACATTTTTTTTTATAAAACCGGAAAAATTATATAGAATCATTGCATATAACAACTGATAATACAATTATATTTTCTCTTGCCGGCTCGGTGGCCTAGTTGATAGCGTACTGGGCTTTCACCCCGAGGACCCGGGCTCGATTCCCGGCCAAGGCTTGGCATTTTCATACGCTATAAATCATCCCATCGTCTGCATTATCCCAAGTGTGCACGATAGTCGGACGTTAAACACACAATATATATATTGTCCTATCAGTGACTTTACCCTTCGAAGAGTTGAATTTTGGGTAATCCCTAAATAGCGCGTTTTTACGTTATAAAATGTAAACACTGAACACTCTTCAGGCTCGGCGATGGAAACAGTGAGGACGCCATATTGATTATTGTACACTGGACAGCGTAGTAATCATTCGTTCCCCTTAAGTCTGGAGGCGTACCTGGGAAAGTGATTGTATTTTATGGGTTACTCATTTTTGTTTTCGACTCGAACTATCGCTGTAAAATTTGGAGAATTTTATCGTTGTAGCAACCCAAACTCGGGGGAAATATAGTTGACGATAACTACTAATTTAAAAAAATCTTGAATCCTAGTTTGAATAGAAACAAAGAGGGTGTTGCAGGATTTTTCGATATTTAAATATTGTTATCATTTGTAAATAAATATTACTT
>CM040185.1:100177920-100182920 GCA_022606455.1 Callitettix versicolor
GGTAAATTAAACTTAGCTGAAGTTCGATATCAATACTTTAAATATAAAATAAGTTAGTTTTATTTTGTGGCAAAGTAGTTTTGTATTTTTAGTGTTTAAAACGCTCCTTAAATGCTCTTCGTTTATTATTTTTTTTTGAGGTTAAATACCTTAAAGCTATAACTAGCAGCTGTTATTCTAAACCAGAGGTCTCCAAACTTTCCAGCCTTAGGGCCATACTGATTACTCTAGTAAGTTCCGAGGGCCAAAACCATATTATCATTGTTGCCGGTGGTACAATGATGTACTTCCAAAATGAAGTACACAAAAAATGTTTACAGATCTAAATTAACTGATGAGCATCTTAAATCTCTTTTAATAATTGGTACAAGTAAAATTAGTCCACAACTACAAACTATTGTCAGTGGAAAATCTCAATTACATAAATCTCATTAGTATTTCATATGTCATTATGCTTGTTATAAGTTATGTTTTTATTTAAAATGTATAAAATGTTAGTTGGATTCATTTCAATAATTTGTTAGTTATTATATACTGAAGTTAAATTTTCTGCATATTATACATGTCTTTACACATTACAATTCTGTGTTTCTTTATCCAACTTATCACAAAAACAATAACAATAAGCCTACAACAATGTTATGAGTAGTTAGCTCATGACCATATCAATGTAGATGTCATATTAATAATTATTCAACATAAAATTAGAATACTTCAGTAAACTAAATTTAATTTGCTATAAAAAATATGTTCTCTAAAAGGAGTTTTCAAGTATGCTAGCTCTCCGCGGGCCGGACAAAATCTGTCCGCGGGCCGGATGTGGCCCTCGGGCCGTAGTTTGGAGACCCCTGTTCTAAACGATTAGCTATTGAATTATAGCACTTTTCGTGTCTATAAACAAGATTTTGAATAATCTTGTCAAAGTTTTACTCCTAAAACAGTTTACATTGACTGTCAGCTCTTCACAATTTTAAACTCAACCCATGTTTAGCACATATTTACTGCTTCTAGATTCGTAAAGTTAAAATGGGGCCAATCCTGAACACAGTTTGTGAAAAAAACTGTACAAATCAATGATTGTAAATCTTTTGATAAAAACACTGTGATTATTCTTAATAACGTATGTACAGTCTCTAACTTAAATTTTGAAAATTGTAATTCAGAGATACTGTAACGTTAAGAAGTAAAAACGCTTTTCCAATTTAGGTATTTAGACGGCTTATCCAACCCCTTCCTATTCAATGCCTTTACTAACTCCAAGACGACGCCTTACAAAAGCGCGTTCAAGGAAGTTATCCTTCTCATGCCCTTTGTGTACCGCGGTCACTTATAAATCTCCCCTTATCAACACAGTGCCCTGGGTGTGGGGGGGGATAAAAAATGTAGGAATTTATTTAATTTTAAATAGTTTCCGATAAATTTTTATATCATACTGTGTGTACATTAAATATAATTCTTACATAAACTGTTATAGAAAACAATGCTAAGGAAAACTATATTACTAAAACTGAGATTACAAATACTGTATTTCAGTGTATCAAAGAGAAAGACATGAATCGTCGATAGCAGTAACTGAAATGTTAATATTGTTCCCAAAATCGGACATTACAGAACACATTACATCTGTGATAGTCTAACTGGCGTGCGGTCACTAACCACCCCCAAAACGGCTGCAGATAATTGATTGCCTTCACCCCTAATTAAGGGTTGTATTTACAACAGATTTTAATCTGATCAACGCGGGAAGGGATGTTTTGCTGCAGGTTTTGTTATTTGTTAAGCACCATGAAGATAAACGCAGATTTTTCTGATTGCACCGTGTGAATACATACGTACGAGGTGTGTTCAGAAAGTAACGAGAATTTTAATTTTTTGAACAAAATATTTATTTATTCTTCTACATTGATGTTTTCGCCTACAAAATAGTCCCAATTCGAGATTACGCTTCTTCCAACCTCGAAACACTTCTCAAACTCGATCTTTGAGAAAGCCTTTAGTTCTTTCAGCGATACGCTTTTAATGTCATCTACGGCTATAAAACGACAGCCCTTTAACATTCTCTTTATTTTTGGAGATAGGAAAAAGCCACACTGAGCCATGACTGGCGAATATGGAGGCTGGGGCATCATTACAGTACTGTTTTTGGCCAAAAATTCACGAACAAGCAATGAAGTGTGAGCTGGTGCATTATCGTGGTGCAAAAGCCATACAAATTCTTTTAACAAACGAAAATCGCTGAGCTCATAAAAACACGTCTAACCTTAGTGGCTGTCACAAACAAAGTCAACAATGAAAACAGCTGAAATTTTTATCATACTTCAAGGGAATGTATACCAACATAATAAAAAAAATCTTTGATAATTCGACTCTCCAAGCCCGCTAAATTAAAAAGTTCTCGTTACTTTCTGAACACACCTCGCACATTGCCGGCGTTATTTTTATGTGCCCGAAGAAAATAGTCACTGACTGGCTTAAATTATTTCGTATTTTTATACGCGATTTACTTCTGAAAGTTTCCCCAAACCATATTTTTATACTTCACAAATCTGTGTTAAACCGCATTGAAATGTAAATTCCAAGTGTAATTGAAGCATATTCGATATCTGGAAAGCTAATAAGAAAATCCATTTCACACCAATCAAAAGACCTTGCATGTGATTACTGGATTATACATACAATAAATTATTCTAATCTCTCTCTCTCTCTCTCTCTCTCTCTCTCTCTCTCTCTCTCTCTGCAGCTACGTCCCTCTGATTACTTCCAATGATTCGCACTTTCCATTGAACGCAACGCCATTGTCTCCGCACCTGCAGGAATTCATATTTCACAACACACGACCTAGTACAGTTCCCGTGTCTTCTTAATTAACCGATTGATGGGTTTGATTAATTGACACGTCCTATCGGAAAAGCGGGGCCGCTAGGCGGGATCAAAGCAAAGCAAACACCCGAGTCTGAGAATGAAGATTTTATCTTGAAGATCAATAGCACTCTCACACTTGCACTATTATTTACACAGGTGGTTACGTTGACTTCGATGCCAGCAAGGGCGCCGAATTTTGTAATCAAAATCAAGAAAACATGAACACTTTTAAATCGCACAAGTTTAAATGCGGATGAAGGTGAAATGCATAATAAACTTTACACAGTAATAACAGGTTACTTTGGCATACATAAAGCCTGCGCTAATAACTCTTAGATCTGTAACTTTCGAATTATTGAAAGTCATAGTCTTTGCTGAAAAACATTTCGGGTCTGCGGAAGTAAAGGACACAATATATAGGAGGCAGATTAGGCTGGGTACTGCCACAATATATAGGACGCAGAGGAGGCTGGGTACTGCCACAATATATAGGAGGCACAGGAGACTCGGTATTGCTACAATACACAGGAGGCGGAGGAGGCTGGGTACTACCACAATATATAGGAGGCTGAGGAGGTTGGTACTGCCACAATATATAGGAGGCAGAGGAGGCTGGGTACTGCCACAATATATAGGAGGCAGAGGAGGCTGGGTACTGCTACAATATATAGGAGGCAGAGGAGGCTGGGTACTGCCACAATATATAGGAGGCAGAGGAGGCTAGGTACTGCCAAAATATATATGAGGCTGGGTACTGCCACAATATATAGGAGGCAGAGAAGGCTGGGTACTGCTACAATATATAGGAGGCAGAGGAGGCTGGGTACTGTCACAATATATAGGAGGCAGAGGATATATATATATATATATATATATATATATATATATATATATATATATATATATATTATATAGACAATAATTGTAGACTGCTAGATTTAGTGTTGACAATAAATAGATAAAATGTTATTCTAATAAATATATACATACAATTTGAGGACATAAAAATAAACTTGGCGCAAACGAAACTGACAACAGACACAAATAATTTAAAAGTTGCTAGCCTGGCACAACTCGCCCATTAAATTTAATTACCGTCCCGTTCTACTTTGTTGCAGCACTTTTGTTTTAATATCACATTGATGTGTCACCGCTATACGATAGTGTCAAATAAAATGACACTGAACATGTGAACTCCATTATCAGTCCCACGAGACGGACGATTGACACAAGTAATCGTCCCGGTTCCTAAACGTTACTGTTACAGTCCCATTTGAAAGTATCAGTGATCACTGCCTGTGATATGTCCTGTCCACGGCTGCAGGGAAAGTAGCTGAATCTTACCTCGTATCAAATGTAGAATCATACCTCAAGTAAGTGTAAGCAATATTTTAATAGTAGTAAGCTAGTAGTTCCGGGAAGTACATTGGAAAAATGACTCGACGGCGGTCAAGGTTTGGTTTTAGTTTTTTGAAATTTATCGATAACTTAGTTAATGTATTTTTAATTTTACATTTGTAACATATAAACACTAAATTATTTAAGGTCTAATTAGACCTTACATATGAGCAGAACTGATTTTGAAAAAAAATAATAAGTACACGTATGGAACTAGGAGAGTTACCGCCAAAAGTAAAGCTTTTGTTACTGTTATCTTTATTGAATATATATAATTAGTTTGAAGATATGTTTAGAAATAGGATACTGTTTTGTTTAAATAAATAAATACGTGAATCTAGCTCAGATATTTACTGCAGTTATAGTAAAAGATGATCTGTTTTATATTAATTCGTGACGATCAGCTGATTTCATTGAACAGCTGATAGGCTAAAATAAGTTTCAGGTTATTTTTGTTAAAAACTAGCAACATTAACAAAATTATAAACGTTTGTATTAATTTCGGATGTATACAAACGGTTACAACGTGCACGTGTTCTTCAACTGAAGAAAAATACCGAAACCAAAGCAACACAACGTTTTCATATAATACGCGTGTACTGTTATCCAAAAGAAGGAAGAAAAAAAGAGAGAAATTCGTTTGCTCTTTCGTTTCATTTTGGCGTTACATTCTTCCGTTCGGCGGACTTTTTTTCTATTTACCAAAATAACATTAAAAGCTTCGCTTCAAAAGTTGTTAA
>CM040185.1:100187920-100190420 GCA_022606455.1 Callitettix versicolor
TTCAAGCGTGACGCGAAAACGAATGTTTATACCCATGTTTTGTCAACCTCCACTATACAAGTTTTCACTTCAATAGAGTGTGGGTATGGATGTGTTAGAGCGTTCCGTGACGGCAAACTGACAACACCCATACACCGCGATAAGAAGTAGGCCTAAACACTTCAACAGTTTGATTAAAAGAAATGTTCAGGAGATGTTTTGTTGACGTCGATCATTCCGTCTAGACTTCAGTGTTGTGCATAACGCTGTGTTCATGCTTCCACGTAGAAACATTTTTTGCGTCGTGAACTTTGAAATGAAAAAATCAGTCAAAATATTGATAAATTCAGAAATTAATGACATTTGCCCACTTCTCTTAGTCTCGCTGTGAAATGACAGCCATTTTGTTTGTACACAACGCGATTCGTTGAAGATGTGAAAGTGAAATATTTAAATACCCTGACATTGCCTGCGTAGTTTATTAACCTATATAAACGTAACGTTGAAGAACACATAAAACGACAGGAAGCGATAAAATGAGCAAGCCAATGTTCATAATAAGACAAAGGAGACATGCAATATATTGTTGGACGTTAAGGCTACCTTGCCGAGCTATTACAGGAAACATATGTCCTCGGTGCAAAATGCCATTTGCATAGCTGACTGGTAAAAATGCTTTGTATTCTCTTCTGTGTATTAGCATTCTTAATGAAGATTATCTTCCGAGGCATGGCCGAGTTGGATCAGGACGATCAGTTAGCGAGAAAAACCTAATTACAAACGTGGACGTGCTAAATTAATCCGTTTACAGTAAATTAAATAAATAACATACTTTTTTGGTTTTCGTGTGAGTAGCATTATTGGGCACAAACGGATTAGAAGTACAGCCACAGTTATACAAAGCGTGCTCGATATCGGATGCTAAATCTGCCCGCTACGAACGCTGCAAGTTGCAAGGACAGGGGTAAGACTTTTGAGAAAATAGACAGTAGTATTATCTACTGTTGAACAATTTGCCGCAAGATGCCACGAGCAGCGAGTGCTAGTCTCACGTAAGGGTTATCATTTTAGTAAGTTTATATTTAATGGTGGCTTATCGAAATTTATTCGACAAAATACTTTAAGGTTAGGTTAGGTCACTTTGAGGTTAGTATTTATTTAACGCCTCTGAGCATTTCCTTGACAAATACAGTCACCTGTTCGGCATCCCCTCTGTCATTACTTTATCTTATTGTGGAAGTAGAACTGGAAGTGGAAGGAAGGCAGGCTGCATGCAGACATGTCCTTGTGATACTTGTTATCGAAGCAAGCCAATGTTCATAATAAGACGAAGGAACACATGCAATATATTGTTGGACGTTAAGGCTACCTTGCCGAGCTATTACAGGAAACATATGTCCTCGGTGCGAAATGCCATTTGCATAGCTGACTGGTAAAAATGCTTTGTACTCTCTTCTGTGTATTAGCATTCTTAATGAAGATTATCTTCCGAGGCATGGCCGAGTTGGATCAGGACGATCAGTTAGCCAGAAAAACCTAATTACAAACGTAGAAGTGCTAAATTAATCCGTTTACAATTAATTACATAAATTAAATAAATATATAAATAACATAGTTTTTTTGGCTTTTGTGTGACTGTCGTTATTGGACACAAACGGACTAGACGTACAACACCGTTATACAAAACGTGCTAAATCTGCCCGCTACGAACGCTGCAAGTTGCAAGGACAGGGGTAAGACGTTTGAGAAAATAGACAGTACTGTTATCTACTTAACTGTAGTTGAACAATTTGCCGCAAGATACCACCAGCAGCGAGTGCTCACGTCTCTCGTAAGGGTTATCATTTTAGTAAGTTTATATTTAATGGTAGCTTATCGAAATTTATTCGACAAAATACTTTAAGGTTAGGTTAGGTCAGTTTGAGGTTAGTATTTATTTAACGCCTCTGAGCATTTCCTTCACAAACACAGTCACCTGTTCAGCATCCCCTCTGCCATTACTTTATCTTATTGTGGAAGTGGAAGTGGAAGTGGAAGGAAGGCAGGCTGCATGCAGACATGTCCTTGTGATACCTGTTATCGAAGCAACCATAAAACCGTGTAAACACAATAAACTTATCAAAACTCACAAAGCGCCCAGCGGGATCTGTCTGCTCTCGTTTACTTTGTATTTATTGCTGCGGTAAACTGTTATCGATCCGAATAAAGCGGCCGTAATAAACTAATTGACTTATCAGGTATCGAGTACCCGCTCACAACTTGGAACAGGTTGGAGGTATCAGTTACATACCTGCCCGTGGAATGGTTACCTTAAACTGGATTGCGCTTTATATATATAGGCTATATATTAAGGCGAAAAGCACATTAAGGCTATTATTGCCTCCCTAAATGTAAGTCTGAGTGTAAAGTGTTAAATTCGCAAGTGTAGTGTTGTACGTGTAAGTGTGTGTTAGACTCGGGTACCGCGAGGGACGTCTAAATCCTCTCAATAGGTGCAGCTAGTCTGCAACCCCTGCGGGGC
>CM040185.1:100200420-100212920 GCA_022606455.1 Callitettix versicolor
CTTAGCTACTGCTGACTACAATATATACAGTGCAGATTATAAATCTCCACCAAAGTGCGCCACTCAGCGCTTCCTTGGCTCAACTTTATCCTTCTTTTATTTGTGAATTACCATCGGAAAATGAACTGTTCTTTTAGAGATTACCATTTTGCGAGAAGTGACAGTATAACGCTATTTATAACAGATGAAACAGATGAACAGATGATCACTTAACAGATGAAATTTAAATTTTCAATCTGTGTTAGCTTTTTCAACCAGATTATATTGACAAACAATAATATCGTGAACATTATTTTTTTAACATAAACATTGTCTTACACACAACGTATGAAGCAGCAATAATTAGCTTCTGGTCTGTTGGCGTCGTCGTCTTCCTCTGACCGTCTATTACTGAGCAATAACATTTGTATCTTTCATATCGCGGCTAGGCTCGGTATTTATCGCAGTGAGTCTTGTGCATTGACTCACGTAATTCGGCAATTCCTTAAGGAACCGACAAACGTCATTAAAATTAGTTACAATGTTAAGGTTTCCCCGTAAAATCGGACCTACACATATTTTTGAGAGTAAGTATTTATTAGTTCAAACAGTTTTAATTCAAATACTTTACAGCAATGGATCTGAAGGGCGTGCGGTCACTAACCACCCCCAAAACGGCTGCAGATAATTGATTACCTTCACCCCTAATTAAGGGTTGTATTGATACAACAGATTTTAATCTGATCAACGCGGGAAGGGATGTTTTGCTGCAGGTTTTGTTATTTGTTAAGCACCATGCGGATAAACGCAGATTTGTCTGATTGCTCCGTGTGAACACATACATACATTGGCGGCGTTATGTTTGTGTGCCCGAACAAAATTTAACCAAACAATTTATTCGACGTGGCTGACATTTGTTATTACGTATATTTATATTTAAATAATTTCTTACGTGTAAACTTGACTTTTAGGTTGGTGTTTTATAATGTATAAATTAGATATCATTATATCAAAGTGAGTTATTTTACATTTGCATCCTATTTAATTTGCAGGACATCGATGTTTTTGGGACGGGTTGTACCTAAATATACCGTTAAACTTCCACTGTCTTATTGGAGAAATAAATCCTGTAGCATAACGTTTAGTATCGCTAATGGGAAATAATGATAGGTGATTACAAGAATTTTCTTCTCTTTATTCTTCATTCATCATTGTAGTTTAACTTTCTGTTCTTCCGTCGTCGTTAACAATAAGAGCTTAGATCATCGCTCCATTGGCCTTCCAATGGGGACTCAGTGGTCGATGCAGCTAAAGCATCGGTCAGTCTGCTGTTTAACATCGCAAAGGTTCTCAGTTCTAGGTAGAGTCATTACCGTTGCTTTTACCTTACTGTTCAACACTGATCCCTCGTCTTCATTAGTCTAACTGGCATAAGGTATAAAAAATTATTAATATGAGCATTCAACTCACTTCTCTGACGTCACTATCCGAAGTATTTCTGGTTCAACTTCACTTCTCACGAGATCAAGCTGACTTTTCTCTGAGATCCGTAGAAACACATTCATATCTGCTGCTTTCACTTGTATATTCTGACCTTTGTACAAATTCCTTCAAGCAGTATCACTCAAGCAGCCGGCTGCTCTATCCTATATTAGCAGTCTAACTTGATGTTGAAACACGTGTTTTGTGTTGCTATTGTTGGACACGGTAAATATCAGTAATATCTTGTGATTTAAATCGATAGCGACAAGAAGGATAACAAAAATTATATTTTTAATTTAACAGTATTATTTGTAGTTTGGCCACGGTTACGGTCTGTATAAGAATAATTACCGGAGGTAACGGTATTATCTTAAACATCAGACACTGCGACCTAAAGAATTATTGTGCAACTAAGCCTCTTGGTTACTTCTGTAGACTTGTGCCTTCAGTGACTTCCAGCAGTCTACCAACTGACTTATTCTGAGTCCAATGGCGTCCTAAATTTCCCTCAGCCCAGGATCTTTATCTGGTGGCAACTTGCTTAGGGGCTTCGGAATCTTCGCTATCTGGAATACAGTCCTAGCCAACACCACATCCTTCCAGTCATGGAGTAAACTTTCCCATCAGCTCCTTTAGTCTCTGGGATCTCTTATCAGAACTCAATCACTAGTTTGAGGAAAAGATCAACCCGTGGATTGTTGGTTTATGCTTCAATGTTTCAGTAGAAGCCACTATGCTGCCCGTTCTTCAAGACAGTATTACTATGGTTTGATCTCAATTGTCACTTCTTCTATCACAGGTTAGATTCGTCAGCAAAGCACCCTCAGAGTCTGCCATGAATCACCACTGATTGATCCCCCTTATCAGCCATCAGCGTATGCTTTTCTACCTTGGCTTGATACGAAAGTATTTGAACCAAAAAGTAGATAGATGAAAAAACCTAATTCCAGGTAGGAGTAGATCCTTGGGATTGCCAAACCCGTTGTTATACTAACAGTGTATGAGCCCCTCAGAGAAAGGCCTGAATATACTATCTCGTAAAGGCTTAGTAGAACAAAATATGTGATGTAATTAAGTAGATAATTTTCGGATAAGCATCTTATAACCTAATCCCACAGATAAACTTTATTTCCGTGTCGCGCTGCTGCAGCGCTAGGGGAAGCAGTCGTTCTATGATTGACGTTTCCTTCACTCTCAATTAGTTCTAATTTCATCTCGGAATTACATACTTAAATAACAAAGCCCAGAGATGGCCATTGTACTGTGTGGGAGTCATTAAATCAAGGAAGCTATTAACCGAACTGAATGTGCACTCCCTTGGTCCCGTGCATTAATTATCCAGGGCACCGGGAAGGGGGTGTCTTGGTTAGGAAGCCCTCATGTAAAACGTAACCACCGCGGCTTCAAAGAAACTTCAACAGCTAATTATAATGAACGAAATATCACTCGATCTGATCCGAAGTCATTGTTACACATTATTAAATCTGGCGGTTTTATGGTTTTTGCTCTCAAAAGAAGTGCGTTTCCTTTGTTACAATACAAGTATCAAACTAATATATATGGTATTTAACGATATACGTTTAGGTTGGGTCTGACAAATAATTGCTTTTCACGTCTCAGAACAAAAAACATTCAGTTTGTTTTGTCTGGATTTAATTCAACAGAAAATCAGGTTAGGTTAGGTTATGACGAAAAATCGAAACCACTCTAATTCTTTCATCACAGTTTGTTTTAATTATTTGACGTACAGCCGCACACGCTACACACGTACACATACACACACGCACGCACGCACGCGCGCGCACACACACACACACACACACACACACACACACACACACACACACACACACACACACACACACACACACACATCACACACACACACGCGCGCGCGCGCACACACACACGTGTATACAGAATAAATTTGAAATAAAATAAATGTACTGTTCCAGTGTATCTCACGAAATAACCCAAAAGTGATCAAAGTTTGTTAGATTTACTAACAGCGTGTATTTAAATTTATAGAATAGATATTAAACCCTTTTACCTTAAGATAAGAATTCTTTATATTGTTACTTCAGAGGATTCGTTCCATCACGGAGCGATACAGCTGCGTGCGGCGACTGTTCTCTTGGGCTATCGCTTACCTGCTCACGTTGTTCGGCCAGAGAACTTAAGTAAAATTCGAGAACTGTAAAAATCATTAGGAATCGAAGTAGATCACCCAAGATAAAAAAAAACGTTTTTAGAATTCAGGGGGCCAAAAGTAGGCTACTCGTCCAAGTCTGCAGGAAGTATTTTAAAGTAAAAAAGCAATGTTTGAGGTAACCACCTGTGGTGGCGGAGAGTGTTCCAGCAAGTCACGCCAGCCGATAAACTGAACATTTCGACATTTTGTGTAAACAAGCCACGTACAAACACTTGTACTTTGTGTAATTAATCCGCGACGGGTACATGAATTAATTTTAGCGAGGTTAATGTGAAGGGTCACAGTATGCGCAGCACGTAAGCATCGCGTGCTCGCCGCGCATTCACCACCGCAAGAAATGTCTGCAAGTCGCAAGACATGGATAGGATTTCAATTTCGTGAAAATTAGATTAGATAATGTTAACGCTAACATGCTTCAGATTCTCGCTGCTAGAGGTCCTACTTGTCACCGGACTGCATTAAGAACAGAGTGCGTTTCTGTTGAGATATTCGCAAAACGTTTACGCAAAGGATGTTCAGGGTTCAAAGAAAGTACCACCAGGGGTGGCGGAATTATCGATATTATCAAACAGAATATAGACTTATTTCTTCATGATCTCTATCGATTTTGTTCTTCAATACACTCGGGAAACATATTTATGTACAAAGCAAAATTTGATTAATCGATTTGCGTTTCCACATCTGGGATACAAGCTTTCAAATCTTAGACCAACTCCATATCTCTGATCACAATTCTCTCCTTTTTTTCTCTACGGACTTTTATCGATCTATTAAATAAAAATCCGTAGCGAAAAAAAGGAGAAAATTGTGATCACAGATAAATAGATCGATAATAGTCTGTAGCGAAAAATAGAATACTGCTACTTACGTTTTCCGCCAAGAATAGATCGATAAAACTCATTTTTTTCGCTACGGACTTTTATCGATCTATTAAATAAAAGTCCGTAGAGAAAAAAAGGAGAAAATTGTGATCACAGATAAATAGATCGATAAAAGTCCGTAGCGAAAAATAGAATACTGCCTCTTACGTTTTCCGCCAAGTAAAAACTCCTTTTTTTCGCTACGGATTTTTATCGATCTATTCTCGGCGTAAAACGTACGTAGCAGTATTCGATACTCATAAATTTCTTACTAAAATCTGAATTTAGGTCCTACAATATTTCAAAATCAGCATTTCAATTAAAAAAATAAAAACGTTTTGATTTTATTCGATCATTTCACAGCGATAATCTGTTGACATTAAAAATGGAGACTATTCGAATTTAAAAAGAGGATTATTTATTTTACACTACTTGTTTGGCTGAACTATTGTAATCAGTGTTAAGGTAGGATAACATATTCGACGGCAGTCAAACGTCACTATTAATAAAATCACAAAATGCTAATTGAAACAAATTTTAATTAGATCACAATGGAGAAATTCATTTTCTCAATATCGTTAAAAAACAGACAATTGTTAATATTTAAGGTTTCTAATTTTAAACCGCCATTTTGAAACGGATATTGGGATTTTAGTTGTTAACGAACGTTTCTAAGTTGCTTACAGAATATCGTATGGAAATGTTTATTACTTACTTACACTTGAGCGAGACAGTTGCGTGCCGTGGCTTCACAGTCATTCCGCTCCGCACAGATGTCAACCACTTTGGTCCAGATCTGTAAGTTAAAGCAGAATGCTAACGTTAAATGGTTTTACACTGATAAGGAATCCAAGAACTGATAACATGATGAACGTGCACAACATGGAATTAGATTACAATTTACATACATAACACGTCAACACAACCCTTCTGACCTAACCTGCCGCAATCCTTCTTGTGTGAATGTTATAAGTTGTACCGAAAACAGGGCCAATAACTTATTAAGATTTTCAAATGTGGAACACAAATAAATAACCGTCATTTCTTGCACAAATCTCTTATATAACAAAACAGTTTAACCGTTAAACGGTTAAAATCTGTTTAACCGTTGCAAATAAAAAAATCATAACTTTTGTTTCACACTTTTTTCAAAATATGATTTCACCGCGTCAAACTCCGTGTAAAAGAGTTCATATATTAAACACAAATATATGAAATATTTTTAATTTACTAATTTCACTGAGATTTTAAAATAATAGTTTACAGAAATACTTACGACGATGATAAAAGTAAAATCGGATTTTCAAAAAATGTGTGATACAAAAAAACTACTATGTAGTGGGAACTTTTTTAAATTTGCTTATATCACGTCAATGTGCCAGACTTTAATCAATTAAAAAATATTCTTCACGTTTCAAATTTCAGAACAACTTTCTTCTGTTTTTTGAAAACATTTTTATATACGAATGCTGGTTTAAGTTTTTAAATTTTTCGCAGCAACAGAAAGTTTGTGCAGCGATTGTTTAACTGGGAAATAAGTAAAACAATTTTGTATTTGTTGGACAGACGTTTTTGACGCGGTTTTCCTTATTTTAAATATGCGGGCGGAATTAAAAAAGGGCAATCTGCCCCGATCCCTCATCCTTTACTGAACCAGATTATCCTCCAGAGGAGGAAATGTGTCCGAATAAAGAGGATTTCCATGTCGAACTGCCTTTATGCATGCGCGCTCTCACGGGAACTTGGTAAAAATTCGTTCCAGCCTCACCCGAGCTCCGAGGTACTGGATATGTCCCCAGCAAACCCCGAATTGTTATCTGAATTTAAACACACGACAGCGAATAACACTTTTAATGTTTATTCAGTACTCGAGACTTTATTCCACAGATAAATTTAAATTTTAAATATTTATCAGATTTTCTTTAAATTTTGGGCGTACCTAAAATGTTAACTTGATATATTTCACAAAATGGAAAGAAACGGTAAAACTTTCAGCGTACGTTTTTGTTTTTCAACATTATTCGGAGAGTTTGCAAAGAAAACTATACTTTTCGTTTGGCTGCTTTATTTGACCCGTTTGAGCCAAAACTTTTTCAGTTCAGGATAATAACTCCCCCCCCCTCAGAGCGTAAAGGATTACAAAAAAGAAAAGCTTTTCTGATACTTACACGGAGTGGGGGGGAACAATGCGTTCTGTTATTGGTTCAGCACCTTATGTCGGTACAAATGAAAACGTTTACGAATACATTACGGTCAGCGAGCGTTGAACACAGGCATTGATTTTGTCCGTTGATTTGCATGTGCAAACATGTCACATAGCGTGTAAATATTTCAGAAATGTGTTTGTGTTGGGATCATACAACTGAGGCTACGTTGGCTTTTCCAGATTTTCTGGCATTAATTTTGTTTGTGTGCTTATCGCCTGCCAATTACCTCTTACAAAGGTAGGCATTCATTAAAAAAATACTTTTGGATTCATCCGAAACATTCATAAAAGTCCAAACTTGATAATCATGTTCTACGTCGACTATACGTCGTATAACTATCAAGTAAACGTAAAACTTAACAGACAAAGTATAATTGTATACAAATAAAAGGCTTTCATATATTTACGCGAAAAAAATAAAACGAGAAAGACTTGTTTACATGGAACATAATTTCTTATACACTTTAAGTGTAAGTATAACAAAGCACAAGCAGCAAAACGTAGAGTTTCAGGATAACCACACTATACTTTGCTTTGTGTAGCAGACACCGGAGTCTCAGGAGGCGCAGGATGGCATGAGTAATGTTCACTACAAGATGGCGAGAAAGATTAAACAAAAAAGAAAGCAGCATTTCAGACCAATTCACTGTTAAAAGTAGGAATAAAGATATTAAATTGAAAAACAAAATGAAAACATTATAATTAGTAATTATTAAAAGTTATTTGTAGGAAGTTGAAAAGGTGAGTTTAAAAATAATTTTAATTAATTTCAGCTCCAAGAGAGGAAGCAAAATATTTATAAAATATTATCTTTATAACTACGAGGATTCGGATACGAATAATTACATAAAAATGTAATTTTGACATTTCTTTACACATTATACGCACGTGAAAATGTAACAAAATGTATGTACAGTAAAGTTGTTTAGGCCGTTCTCATTTTGTTCTTTAAGGAAGTAATAACAAATCTGTCAGACTGTAATTTTTATATTAATCAGCCTACCACACACACACACACACACACACACACAACTGTGTATTTAGTAGCTCTAGGAAAATGTGTTACTGAAGCAACTACCAAGGTACAAGGTCTGGACTACCGGCAAGAACGATCCGACTTGTAACTCTAAAACACGTTTCGAAAAGTCGTGAACATTTTTAAATGTATCACACCCATAGTGTTACCACGTTTTGTCCGATTAAATTCTAAATTGACCAAAAAATAGTTTTGGTATGTAACCAGCAAAATTCGGTAATTCTTTTCAAAATATTTAACAAAACATATTTTATCTTGAATATTTTGAAAATAAGATTTCACTTGCAGGGAAATGTTTTTTTTTTTTTGTTGTTTAACGTCCGACTATTGTGCACGCTTGGGCTAATGCAGACGATGGGATGATTTATAGTGTATGAAAATGCCAAGCCCTTGCCGGGAATCGAACCCAGGTCCTCTGGGTGAAAGCCCAGTACGCTATCAACTAGGCCACCGAGGCCACTTGTAGGGAAATGTTCATTAATTGAAAATTTAACCTTGACACTCCCTTGTTGACGTAATGAAAATAAGTAACAATATTAAACAAACAGACGTTTTGAAACACTGACAAATTTCAAAATGGCGATATTTTCAAAACGGATTATGATAGGTATTACTAAACTTGTCGAAGCTACGTATTATCAAAATCAATTTGTGTGCCAAATTTGACTGCAATATTGCAAACACAAAAAGAAATTATCATGGAGGTGAAGATCCCGCTAATAGATAAAACTTAAACAGCAATCTAAGGATAATTAAGTTTCCAACGTTACTTTATAAACATACAAAAAGGAAGGACAACACTGAGCGAAACGTACAATTTTGTGTTGCTTTGCTTTTGACACGTTAAGACTATATTTTACATTACGCTTAGAATTTATTAAATTTAAAGATAAAATTTTTTCCGGTTCCTCGTCGTTTTGTGTAAGTTGGAGGTTTAACTTTTTAAAATCAGTCTACCGGGGGGGAGGGGTTATGATAATTAAAGAGAAGAGACACAACGGTGGAGACGGCTTGTGTAGGGGATTAGGGTAATCCTTTGGGGAAGGGGGAATATTTTACAAGATGGAACATTCTCTGTGGGAAAACTACCACTGAATGAATAATACAGAATATATTTTTCAGTGATTTTTTAAGCGAAACGTTTTTTTAATATCTCGCGTTAAGCCGCCTGTAGTGTTCGAACACTGTTCGGCAATAGCACGTAACAGAATCTACGTGACATTTATTGATAATTTAGATTTTGTAAGAAATCAAAAGCTTTCGATACCGGAACGAACGTATCTTAGAATTTAGGGAAATATTTTTATTGATCCGCGCATTTTTACGGGTGTTAGCGGATTTTTATGGGTAAATTTATTGTCCAAGTGGTCTTATGGTTTACGAGAGAGAAAGATATCCAGGTATATGAAGGTATACATATCAGGTATATCCACTGATCATGATACTGCACGTGATTTCAACAGTTCGATAAACATGTTTTTATATGTGTCATATATGTGTTTTTATTTTAGCTTTATAACTTTAGTAATTTTGATTCGATTTGATGTAGCAAAATATCGGTCCAGTAGTTATGTGTGATTGAATAACAAACAAAAACACACACATAAACTTTCAAATTTAAAGTATTACATTAAGAAGTATAAAATATTATTAAAACGTCACTGTTGTAGCCTACAGTTAACACATATCGCAAAACTGAATATTAAATAATTCAGTTGCACTGGGTAAGTAGAATAATGGCTTTTAAATAATTGTTATTCACACTTACCAATATATAATAACGAATAAAACGTCACTGTTACACAGCCACCTACCAATATATAATAACGAATAAAACGTCACTGTTACACAGTTAACACTTGTCATAAAACTAAATACTAAATAAAGTTGGACTGGGTAAGTAGTATAATGGCGTTTAAAATGATTTAAATATTTATTATTCACACCTACCGATATATAATAACGAATAAAACGTCACTGTTACACAGTTAACACTTGTCATAAAACTAAATACTAAATAAAGTTGGACTGGGTAAGTAGTATAATGGCGTTTAAAATGATTTAAATATTTATTATTCACACCTACCAATATATAATAAACGTATAAAACGTCACTGTTACACAGTTAACACTTGACATAAAACTAAATAATTAAGTTGGACTGGGTAAGTAATATAATGGCACGAACATACAAGTTTTCGCTTCAAAAATACATTTTAAAACAAAAATATATAAGAACGTGATGCGTGACGGCAAACTGAATTTTTTCTCGTGCAAAACATACATCCAAACCCCGTTATAAGAAGTAGTATGTAAGTATATGCTATATATATATATATAAGAGCGTGATGCGTGACGGCAAACTGAATTTTTCCCCGCGCAAAACATACATCCATACCCCGTTATAGAAGTAGTGTGTAAGTATATGCTATATATATATATATATATATATATATATATATATATATATATATAAGAGCGTGATGCGTGACGGCAAACTGAATTTTTCCCGCGCAAAACATACATCCAAACCCCGTTATAAGTAAGTGTGTAAGTATATGCTATATATATATATATAAGAGCGTGATGCGTGACGGCAAACTGAATTTTTCCCCGCGCAAAACATACATCCAAACCCCGTTATAAGAAGTAGTGTGTAAGTATATGCTATATATATATATATATATATATAAGAGCGTGATGCGTGACGGCAAACTGAATTTTTCCCCACAAAACATACATCCATACCCCGTTATAAGAAGTAGTGTGTAAGTATATGCTATATATATATATATATATAAGAGCGTGATGCGTGACGGCAAACTGAATTTTTCCCCGCGCAAAACATACATCCATACCCCGTTATAAGAAGTAGTGTGTAAGTATATGCTATATATATATATATATAAGAGCGTGATGCGTGACGGCAAACTGAATTTTTCCCCGCGTAAAACATACATCCAAACCCCGTTATAAGAAGTAGTGTGTAAGTATATATGCTATATATATATATAAGAGCGTGATGCGTGACGGCAAACTGAATTTTCCCCGCGCAAAACATACATCCATACCCCGTTATAAAAGTAGTGTGTAAAATATATGCTATATATATATATATATATATATAAGAGCGTGATGCGTGACGGCAAACTGAATTTTTCCCCGCGCAAAACATACATCCAAACCCCGTTATAAGAAGTAGTGTGTAAGTATATGCTATATATATATATATATATATAAGAGCGTGATGCGTGACGGCAAACTGAATTTTTTCCCGCGCAAAACATACATCAAACCCCGTTATAAGTAGTGTGTAAATATATATGCTATATATATATATATATATATAAGAGCGTGATGCGTGACGGCAAACTGAATTTTTCCGCGCAAAACATACATCCAAACCCCGTTATAAGAAGTAGTATGTAAGTATATGCTATATATTTAAGAGTGTGATGCGTGACGGCAAACTGGATTTTTTCCCGCGCAAAACATACATCCAAACCCCGCCGTAAGAAGTAGTATATAAGTATATGCTATATATTTAAGAGTGTGATGCGTGACGGCAAACTGGATTTTTTCCCGCGCAAAACATACATCAAACCCGCCGTAAGAAGTAGTATATAAGTATATGCTATATATTTAAAGTGTGATGCGTGACGGCAAACTGGATTTTCCGCGCAAAACATACATCCAAACCCCGCCGTAAGAAGTAGTATATAAGTATATGCTATATATATAAGAGCGTGATGCGTGACGGCAAACTGGATTTTTCCGCGCAAAACATACATCAAACCCCGCCGTAAGAAGTAGTATATAAGTATATGCTATATATTTAAGAGTGTGATGCGTGACGGCAAACTGGATTTTTTCCCGCGCAAAACATACATCCAAACCCCGTTATAAGAAGTAGTATGTAAGTATATGCTATATATTTAAGAGTGTGATGCGTGACGGCAAACTGGATTTTTTCCCGCGCAAAACATACATCCAAACCCCGCCGTAAGAAGTAGTATATAAGTATATGCTATATATTTAAGAGTGTGATGCGTGACGGCAAACTGGATTTTTTCCCGCGCAAAACATACATCCAAACCCCGTTATAAGAAGTAGTATGTAAGTATATGCTATATATATAAGAGTGTGATGCGTGACGGCAAACTGGATTTTTTCCCGCGCAAAACATACATCCATACCCCGCCATAAGAAGTATTCACTTCAAAAATCGATTTTCCTAACTTCTTCGACGAAAGTTCGATACTGAGTTCGACCAGTTCTCTTACTTTGAAGTGACATTCAGTCAAACATTTAATAAGTGATAATACAGCAATGAATATTTCTTTTTTTGAAAATAAGGTTTCAATGTCTTAATTAGCTATAAAACCAGTAAAAGTAAGCATTTCAATAACAACATGTGTTTACAAATACTAAATTGAACATGACGGAGGTTTATGCAATGCTTTGTGAGGCGGACGTTAAAGTGTCGCCAAAATAATTTTGGTTTGAAGACACCAACAACAAAGCTGCTGTCACGAGATATTTAACACTATAACTGATTCTGCTCACCTTCAGGAGGTCTCGACCTGAGCATCACAATCAAGTCCGCCGCTGTGTTGGGAGTCTGTGAGACTGGAGTGGTTGTGTTTAGAAGTAATTTCTACAAAAATTACTCCCTTATCTCTTTTCTTACATTAAACGTGTCCCTCGCTAAAGTGGAACACAACT
>CM040185.1:100217920-100232920 GCA_022606455.1 Callitettix versicolor
AGTAATAAGTTATCAACATTATTAAAGAAGCCAGTTGCAAATACAAGTGGAGATAATTTTGAAAAAACTGGCGTATACAAAATGAAATGTAGCGATTGCCAAGCTTCTATATCGGTCAGACATCTCGCTCTTTTAAGAAAAGATTTAAAGAGCACATACCCAGAAGTGCATTATCGACAAACTCGGCTTTCTCAGAACATCTTATGGACAAAAACCATAATTTCGAAGACATCCATACCAACATGGAAATATTACATTTGTGTCATAAAAGTAGTTATATGGATGCGATTGGAGAGTTTAAGATTTACAAGAGCAAAAAATCAGACCCCCAGAACATCCTCAATGAAAAACTTTCATTTAAATCAAATTTAATATACGACATGGCTCTAAGGATAAGTGATTTGAGTAAGTAACAAAAACCAACAGACGCACCGTAACTGATAACAATGACGGGCGCGCTACTAATGATGGAGACTCCGCAGTCCGGAATGTAACGACGTACGAGTCCTGTGTGTAGCTTGGCCAAGCCGAATTTCATGATGAATATTTGAAACGTGTAATTGTGCTCAGTGTTTGTGACGTATATTTTAATATTTTGTTTGACTTTGTGACGACCTCGATAGAGGAATTTAACATTTTGTATAACGGCCTGAAGATGAAACTATAGAGTTTCGAAACCGCGGTAGCCTTTATGAGGTGAAGTGGATAGACCACTGACGGGAAGAATCCTAATAATCCTAATAACTGACGGGTCATAATCCTAATAATTTGAATATGTGGTCCGGTGGCTGTGTTACCATAATGAAATTAAATGCACGTCAAGTACAGTCTATTAATTCAGCAATCAGTTTTGTTTTTCTGTACGGTAATATTTGCTCCGTGTGTATGAAGCATGCAGACAGAAACAGGACATCTCTTTATGCACTAATGTGTTCCAGTGAATAAAACAGAACAACATAGATTGGACACGGTTTTTATAAAATCTCTTATTAATTCATCCCAAACGACCGAATTAAAAATGTATTACGGATTTAACTTCGCGACTGACTGTCCTCCCGTGACTGCGATATAAAAACTTATCAAATTTCAATTAAATCGTAAATTCGAAAGACTAGGGACCCACCCCTATCCGAGGGGATGAAATCGAGCAGGGTGGCGTTCTGAAGGAAATATCATGTCTGCTATAATATTTTCAATTTAGTGATTTTGTATCAAATGGAATTGTATTTATTCCACTTGAGTTAGACACTGTGGACCCAATCTGAATAGCCTTCTGCTATCCCGTTATATTCTTCAAAGTTTAGTATTTCTGGATAAAAACAAAGTTTGATAGGAATACAGGAACTTTTTCAATTAAGAAAAACGGTTTTTACTGGACTTTTGTTACCAATAAGTAGGATTTTTTAAAATAACATGTAAACAGTGTTTGACAAAAGAACACTCCGATTTACTCACTCATAATTTCTTCTAATGGGCTCTTAGTACCCAAAACAAACATATGGGTTTAGACCTTTCTGAAAACTAATGTCACGTGTTATGTACACTTGAGGAACTCGGGGAGTAACCGACATAAGCGAAGCTTTTCTTAATGATGATCTTTGCTGAATATATAATTAGTTTGAAGATATGTTTACAAATATCTTGTTTTGCTTAGATAAATAAATACGTGAGCCTAGCTTAGCTATTATTTACTGCAGTTATAATAAAAGATCAGCTGTATATAATTCGTAACGATCAGTTGATTTCATTGAACAGCTGGTAATCTATAATAAGTTTCAGGTTATGTTGTTAAAAACTAGCAATATTAACAATAATTATTATAAACGTTTATATTAATTTCGAATGTGTTACAAACGGTTACTACGTGGACGTGTTCTTCAACTGAGGAAAAATACAGACACCAAAGCTACACAACATTTTCATACAATACGCGTGTTATCGAAAAAGGAGGAAGAAAAAGAAAGAAACGAAATTCATTTGCTCGTTCGTTCCATATTTCCGTTACATTCTTCCGTTCGGCAGACATTTTTTTGTAATCACTCCTCCGCTTCGCTTCAAAAATTAACAATAAAAATCGACATACACAGTTGCGCATGCGTAGGTAATGCTGGAGGCTTTTCGGTTCCCGTAGTCCGTCAAGCAGCTCTGAGCCATGCATCCTTCGGCGAACGCTGTTCCACCTTGAAGACGGACCAATGTATCTTGTACTTCATCGATCGGTAAGAAAATAAAGCTACTGGTCACTTCCAACCTAAAATTTAATAGAACAAACATCGCTGTCACTATTAAAGTATATTTTGAACACCATGTAGGATTATTTCAGTGCAAAATACTTCCGGTTCCGATTGAAAGCTGTTACGCTTGACTGCTGGATACTGTGAGAGATAAGGAGGCGAAGACTGGAAATGAAAAATGAATGTTCGGTTCTTTGTTACCCCGCTATTAATAACGGGTGCTTTTGTTTAGAGTTAGGATCCGACTCCCAAGTCACGTCTCTGGAGTAACTCCCTCTCCTCGGGGGAAACAAAAGGATTAGGCCACACTTGTCTGCAACTTTACATTCTTATCCCACAGGAACACATTCATTACAAGAATCCGACATGCTTTGAAACTTTAAAACAAAATCTTGTTATTCTATATTTACTGGGGTTGCCTTCCAGTCTGCTTGTGTTCCGCGAAAATAAATTGCTGCGAAATAATTATAGCTTTTCTGTGTCGCTCGTCGTAAATATATTTGCGCAGTCAAAGTACAATTAATGGTGCAAAAAATACTCAAACTATCTCGTTCAATTATTTTAAAAAACTTTTAAAAATATAGTATAGCTGGCCATGGAAAAACATTACTTTTCGAAATGCACACCTTCTACCTGCATTATTTAAAATAATTTGAATATTTATTATTCACACGTACAAATATGTAATAACACTGGTTTTTTGTCAAAAAAAAAATATATATAAAAACATCACTGTTGTACAGTTACTAAATGTCACAAAAATAAATTAATTAAATTGGATTGGCTTAGGTAGTATAATGGCGTTAAAATAATTTAAATATTTATTATTCACACCTATCAATATATAATAAACGTATAAAACGTCACTGTTGTACAGTTACTAAATGTCACAAAAATAAAGTAATTAAATTGGACTGGGTAAGTAGTATAATGGCGTTAAAATAATTTAAATATTTATTATTCACACCTATCAATATATAATAAACGTATAAAACGTCACTGTTGTACAGTTACTAAATGTCACAAAAATAAAGTAATTAAATTGGACTGGGTAAGTAGTATAATGGCGTTAAAATAATTTAAATATTTATTATTCACACCTATCAATATATAATAAACGTATAAAACGTCACTGTTGTACAGTTAACACGTCACAAAACTAAATACTAAATAATTAAGTTGGACTGGGTAAGTAGTACAATGGCGTTTTTCAAAACGGGAATATGTCTATGTTCATCTCAAACACTTAAGCCATGCTGACAGCAAATTTCATTTCAATCGGTCTCATAGCTAACCCCTTGATTGAATAACAAACAAACACACAAACTTTCAGAATTATTATTAAAATTTCTCTATAAAAACCTTCCTTAAAATATTGCCAACATTTGGGCGAAAATTTAGTCAAATCGGTCCAGCCGTTTTCAAGTTATAGCGTCACCAACAAAATAACGATTCATTTTTGTATACTGTAGGCTATATAGATTAGTAACACAAAGCTGGCAGTAAGCCTAACTGTACGTTACATGGAAACAGGTGAAATTTTCAGCTAAATATTTAATTTTAAAAGAATCTAATTAGAAATTTTAAAATACAACTTTGATGTGTAGTCCGACCTTCTCAGTACTTGCAGACTGATTTTCCCGTAAAAATTCTGAATCAATTTCGTTCACGATTTATACTTCGTATAGTTAGAAAATAAAACCGCACCGCCACAGGTCTTTAAGAATCCTCGTATAATTTCAAGGCCCAATATCTCTGTCACTGTACGAAAGCTAGAGAAGCTGCGACTGGAGACGTCACATCTGATCGCCGCGTTAAAGTCACTTTCACCCTTCCCAATTAATCCTTCAAAGAAATCCTGGCCGAGAAGATTTGCAGCATCACTAAGGTCCGCGCGCCGTTGTTTCTGCTAGCAGTGATTTATCTCCATCGCAACTCCCTCCCCACCCCTCACTGCATCAATCTTCGAGGTTAGCATCGACACCGATACATAATGTTTACATGACGATAGTGTGTCTTGCATCCTTAATTCATTTTGGCTGATTCCCATTGGACGTGTGGTATTTAATCGTTCTTCATTGTGAAATAAGCGCCGATCCTGACTTTTATGGCATCAGCAATTTGGGCAAGGTCATTAACATTAAATAAAGTTACATAAATAAACAATCCTATTCGTACTCTACAATACAAAATTTAATTAAACATTCACAACCGATGATATTGAATAATTGCCATTTTGAAAAGCATGAACTTTTATACTAACTTGTCGAACTTGTTACCAAAATCAAATTTGTGTACCACGTCTGACTGAAATAGAACTAAAATATTTCTGAGCTTACAGAATCACGCACATTAACAGTAAAACAAGTTTTATTATTTAAATTTCGACACTTGGGGACTGTTCTCACATCACTGGCACAAATATAGTAGACCGCAAGTACAAGTGTGGCCGCAACCACAAATTTTCCTATTCTATAGCTGCTAAAAACACTAAATTATTCGCTCTGATTTTTCAAAATGTTTCTTCAGATTTTGATAAAATTTTTGGCCAAATACATATTATCAAATAAATAAAACTAATTTATGATTCACAAGTAAATTCAGATTTCTCAAAGTAAAACCTGTCCGCCGTCGATTTATTTTATTTTACTCTGTAAATTTATTGTTTAAATTGTGTAACGTTGACTTCCGTTACGGTTCTTCATTCATTGAACAAAGCATAGCGAACTGATCGATGGCAACAAAACCTTTTAACCTGTTCATACCGTTTAAATTAATTTTAAATTAAAAAACGCAAATTCTTTCAAAAAACTGGTGAAATGTAGACATTAAACTTGCTTTGTATGTCGCTTAAAGACATTAAACAAGGTATTACTAAAATAAAGTTTTTAAACGAATAACCGACCTTTGTGTCTAGACTAGCTGTACTATCCAAAGTTACTGGAGGGGATAATAAAGAATTTTATTTTTAGACATTAATATACTCTAAACATTACTTTGAGTACATGCATTGCTACTGCTAGATTTGGGAAGGTGTAATAGCTTAGAGATATATTAACTGAGAGATTCGTTTTTCCTTCGACAGTACCGTGTTATAAGTTACAGATCGACATGTGTAATAAGATAGAGGTTCCGTACTATGTATTAACTTAGAGACTACAGTTCCGTAAAGTGTGTTGCACCGTGTGTATATGTTGCCGAAGCCGCTGCTTGCAGGTGCTTCAGTATCTTTTATCTAACAAGTAGAATTCGCTTAGTTAAAGAAAGGTATATTATTAAAATATAAAGTTCATTTGGATAGGTTTTGTTCTTAAAGGCTTAAGTGAAAAGCTGTAAATGTATACTAATTTACATATGTAGTAGTAATAGTAATAGAAATAATAATATAAAAATATTGTTTGAAGGCTGCTTTATTCAAATCATATCCGAATTGAATTAAGAAAACAGCCCTAAATTAATGAATTAATGAATTCATATAAATTTACGTTGTTTTTATTCGATAAAACACCAATATTTCTATTTTTTCCTATACATATAATTGTCATAAATAAACATTTAGATATGTTGTTGACCATAGGATTACAATATATTCAACTGTAAACTGTAAAGATACTGAAGCGCCTGCAAGCAGCGGCGTCGGCAACATATATACACGGTGCAACACACTTGACGGAACTGTAGTCTCTAAGTTAATACACAGTACGGAACCTCTATCTTATTACACAGGTTGATCTCTAACTTATAACACGGTGCCGTCGAAGGAAAAGCTATTCTTTACGTTAATAAATCTCTAAGCTATTACACTGTTAGGATTTAGAAAAAATATTAGTTTTTGGTTGCTGGTTTTGAATATGATAATGAGGTCACAGCCAAAGAATGAACACTATTGACAAAAGGAAACATAGGCGAAATTACGAAACTGCTGATGTACTGCCTGTTGCAATAAGCAACACGGTATGTAGAACGGCAGTTGAAACAAAAGCATGGGGAAGAGGTAGGGCGTGAACAGTCGATTCCGGCGGGGCAGAAAAGTCAGTTTACTCCGGGTGACTTTTCTGTGAAGACTGTGTGGCTTTTCTGTTCCAACTGGGCGGTGCCGAGAAGTGGCAAATCGGCGATAAAAGTAAGTAGACGATTATTTAGCGTACACTTCTTCCCCCTTTTATTATTTTGGTTTAAAAGGATTAATATATATTTTGGGGACGTTTTATTTTACATAAGACAGTAGTGTTCATTCTTGGGGTTGCCACCAACAATAGTTGTAAGGTAGAACATATCAAATGATTAAAGGTAATTTTTATAATGAACCACCGATAGAAAATTATTCCAAGGAACCCGTAATCCTAACAAATTTCTTTTTGTCAATAGTGTTCATTCTTTGGCTGTGACCTCATTATCATATTCAAAACCAGCAACCAAAAACTAATATTTTTTCTAAATTCTAACAACACATTCCCCTAGATTTAAGTAGTTTATCTTTCACTTTGTTAAATGTAAAAAAATGTAATTGTTAAAATAACAGCGCTACCTGTCGGATTTAATTCAAACCACTCTGTAAACACAGCAGTCGGTAGAGCTTTGCGAGTAACAAAGTTGAAAACAAATATATACGGGAGAGTCATACGAGCACAACTGTATATATGCGGGCATACTACTGAAAAACGTAACGGGGTTACGGAAAGAGATATGGCGGTGAAATCACCCACTAAACTGCAGGCACTAATGAGAACAAACTGTGAAATTTTCAGCAAAACCGGTTCAGTAGTTTTTGTGTCTATAGAGGATACGCATGTGTGTGTGTGTGTGTGTGTGTGTGTACGGACACGTGTCAGAAGGAAGCCCCGTGTAGCACCTGTACTGTACGGCAGCTGGACCCTGGACTCCGTATGCTTGACCGGCGGTCACGGCTCAATCGACCGTTCCATCCGATACCGATCTGACGCCTGTTATTGCCTTACTACGGCTTTACATCCAATTACTCGCCACAAAGAATTGCCTCATACGCTGGGGAAACCTTTGTTTAATTTCCCGTCTAACACGACGGCTTCTGTCAATTAAAACCGAAATGTTTCTATCTGTGACTGCCTTAAGTACTGAAACTTGTGAAGAACTAATTAAAATTAAATACTTGATACCAGTGTATCTATGTTCAGCAACCACAGATCTATGGAACGTATTTTATAGAGAAATGTTAAGTGGATTTCAAATAACTAGTAGCTAGCCGACCACAGAGCTCCAGTGAGGCGAAAGCCCTTTACTAAAATAAGGTGTCGTTAGTTCAATTAAATTCTAGTAAATAATTATTTCTTAAAATTTGTTATTATCAAATTTAATTATTTAATAAAGGCCCCACAGTAACTTTAAATGTAGGTAAAGTGTTATTTCCAAGGTCCATTTGAATGAACTTCGAAGCATCATTATGCACGACCCAGGTCCGGAAACTTGGTTTCGACTAACAAGTATCAAAATATTCTCTTCCTGATTCACAAGAACTTTTGAAAAGCTCTGTTTGAGTATCACAGTATCAAAATATTATATTCCTGACTCACAAGAACTTCTGAAAATCTCTATACAAGTATCGCAATATTATATTCATGATTCACAAGAACTTCTGAAAAGCTCTGTTCAAGTATCACAATATTCTATTCCAGATTCACAAGAACTTCTGAAAAGCTCTGTACAAGTATCATAATATTATATTCCTGAGTCACAAGAACTTCTGAAAATCGCAGTAAAAGTACCTCAATATCGAAACTAAATTAGTTTCGATGACTTAATTAGTAATGCAATAGATCTATATAAAATAAACATTATTTTGATAAAAAGCTTTGGCAAGTTCGTTATCCAAAGCAATATTTGCTTAATAATTTAAAGTTTAAAGTCAACGAACTAAAATCTACTCAAGTGACATTTTCATTGCGGTACTTAGATCCAAGTTATGGTGTGTATCTTAATAATAAACGAATTCCACAGAGTAAATCTGCTAAATATCTTGGAATGCATCTTGATGAACGCGTTACGTGGAAGCATCACGTATGTAAGAAAGCAGAGCAAATCAAACAAAAACTGCGTGATTTGTATTGGCTGATGGGACGGAAATCTCAGTTGGCCTTGTACCACAAGAGATTATTGTACATATCAGTAATTAGGCCTATTTGGACATATGGTGCTGAACTTTGGGGGTGTACAAAACACTCAAATCAACAAATTATCCAGCGAGTACAAAATCTTATTATTCGTGCAATGACAAATGCAAGATGGTACCGGAGGAATGATGACCTTCATGCAGACATAGACTTGAAGTAAAGGAGATAATACAAGACTGCGCCTCTCGGCACGAGAAGAGAGTCATCAACATTCGAACGTCGAAGCCATCCGACTCTTAGATGTGGAATTGGACAACAGATGACTTAAGCGTCATAAGCCGCATGATTTAGTTCGCTAAGTCATATTGAGATACTTGTACAGAGCTTTTCAGAAGTTCTTGTGAATCAGGAATATAATATTATCATACTTGTACAGAGCTTTTCAGAAGTTCTTGTGACTCAGGAATATAATATTATCATACTTGTACAGAACTTTTCAGAAGTTCTTGTGAATCTGGAATAGAATATTGTGATACTTGAACAGAGCTATTCATTTAGTGATACTTGAACAGAACATTCAGAAGTTCTTGTGAATCAGGAATATAATATTGTTATACTTGCACAAAGGTTTTCAGAAGTTCTTGTGAATCAGGAATATAATATTGTGATACATGTACAGAGCTTATCAGAAATTCTTGTGAATCATGAATATAATATTGCGATACTTGTATAGAGATTTTCAGAAGTTCTTGTGAGTCAGGAATATAATATTTTGATACTGTGATACTCAAACAGAGCTTTTCAAAAGTTCTTGTTTAGAGCTTTTCAGAAGTTCTTGTAAATTAGGAATATAATATTGCGATACTTGTACAGAGATAACATGTATTGGCATGTTATAGATTAAGATTGTAATAAATAAATGAATGAAAAAAACTAATTTAAAGTAAAAAAAAGATAAATAACTTATAAAAATTAATTTTTTAAATTATGATTTTTCTAAATGGTATTAAAAGGACGCAAAATTTTGAACGACTGAACGTAAAAACAATGTTTTTTAAACAGGACTTCCTTGTTTTATTACAATAAAGGAACGAAATCACTACAACATAAGAATGACAAACGTTCGGAGCTATTACACTAGTTATTAGATTACACTCGAAGCAAACATGTAATAAATTTAACTGCACGATAACACTAGTGTATAAATCCTGTTTATATGCAATAGCTCGCTACTCTCGGCGTTTCTTAGTGCTTTTATTGTTTTCTTTTCTGACTTTATTCCAGTTCGGCGACATTTCTCTTGCTTTCTCTTTGTCAGACATATTACTCATAACGCATTAGGGAACCGAAATAGATATATAGCTAACGAATCGGCTCCAGCAGTACTAAGCAACTTGTTCCTCACATCCTTACAAGGACTATGCCGCGGTGTCTCAAGCACACACACACACACACACACACACACACACACACACACACACACACACACACACACACACACACATATTTACATTTACTTTTTGCTTTGTTTTTCATTAAATAAAATGAATCGAAATGAACCGTATAAGTACTGCTCAAGCTTACTCAGAATTTAAAGTAATAACCGCTCAACCTCCAATCTAAGCACTACTGCTGCACGACCATAGTGTCCATAGCTTCCGACCATAATACATCATCTCTTCACATGATCGAAATGTAAGCACTATGTTAATGTGAATCATTAATAGATTGATTCCTGTGAATCAGGAATAGAATATTGTGATACTTGTACAGAGCTTTTCAGAAGTTCTTGTGAATCAGGAATAGAATATTGAGATACTTGTACTGATATTTTCAGAAGTTCTTGTATCTCAGGAATATAATGTTATCATACTTGCACAGAGCTTTTCAGAAGTTCTTGTGAATCTGGAATAGAATATTGTGATACTTGAACAGAGCTTTTCAGAAGTTCTTGTGAATCTGGAATAGAATATTGTGATACTTGTATCAGAGCTTATAAGAAATTCTTGTGAATCATGAATATAATATTGCGATACTTGTATAGAGATTTTCAGAAGTTCTTGTGAGTCAGGAATATAATATTTTGATACTGTGATACTCAAACAGAGCTTTTCAAAAGTTCTTGTGAATCAGGAATAGAATATTGTGATACTTGAACAGAGCTTTTCAGAAGTTCTTGTGAATCAGGAATATAATATTGTGATACTTGCAGAGAGCTTTTCAGAAGTTCTTGTGAACCTGGAATAGAATATTGTGATACTTGAACAGAGCTTTTCAGAAGTTCTTGTGAATCAGGAATATAATATTGTGATACTTGCAGAGAGCTTTTCAGAAGTTCTTGTGAATCTGGAATAGAATATTGTGATACTTGTACAGAGCTTATCAGAAATATAATATTGTGATAATTGTATAGAGCTTTTCAGAAGTTCTTGTGAATCAGGAATATAATATTGTGATACTTGTATAGAGCTTTTCAAAAGTTCTTGTGAATCAGGAATATAATATTGTGATACTTGTATAGAGCTTTTCAAAAGTTCTTGTGAATCAGGAATAGAATATTGTGATACTTGTATAGAGCTTTTCAGAAGTTCTTGTGAGTCAGGAAGAGAATATGGTAATACTTGTACAAAACGAACTCTATTTTTTCTTAACGTTCATATTATAATTTAATTAGACCCTAATAAGGAAGGTTTATGGTTAAAGCGAAGGTAGTAACTGTGTCTCGAAACCATATCTTGAGGTGCTCTTTTTAAGGAACACAGATTGATTGCTACCTTAACCAGACGGACCACTGAGCACGGAAACGATAATTAATAACTCTTAAGCAGAACTGATAGTTTATTGATACATTGAGCCCACACGAAACACGAGGGTAATGCGTTAACTGACCCAACCCCGCAATGAGTCAACTTAACATATTGATAATTAATCTATAACCAGGATAAGATGAGTTGCACAGAAATAACGCACTTCTGTTATCCCAGTACACGGTGAGATGTGTAATTAAAACGTGAGGCAAATAAAAAGAATCGATTCACCACTATGTCACCGGAGTCACCGGAATGTTCAACACTATTGAATATTTTAATATTAATGACCCGCCATTAGCGTTCCTCCTTCAGCGTCCTTGTTTATACATTTTTTCTCAAATATATCAGACTAGTCCAATTAGGGACGCGTTTTAATGAGCTATATAAACAAGTGGTTGATTATATGGTAACATTTATGTACAAGGTTCGAATGGCGGACCTCCATGCTGGTCTCGGACCCTTGCGCTACTAATTTATAAAATTAAGCTCAATTTAACCTCAGTTTAATTTGCTTTAGTGACTCAATGCAACTTGTTATAAGGTGCGTTTATATGCGGGAATGTCAGTATAATAGTAAACTATACAGCGGGACTTGAGAAAGTTTTGTTGACAGTAAAACTGTATGAACAAAATAATCACTTGTTTTACAAGCAGCTGTTTTGTTGACGTGATAGAAGTTAATTTCCAAAAAGTAATAATATCACATCGAGTAACAATTACTTATACGCGATATGTTTTTGCGGAGTTTTACATTTTCTTGAAAATCTGATTTATTAAGCACGAGATCGGTGTTAAAATATGCAAGATTTAGAATTTTAAAGTTGATGACGATTGTGAAGTCTGATATTCAAAAACTATGTAAAATTATAATGTCTTGATTTGGAGTGACTGTAACACTGGCACCAGTTGCAACAGTAATGTGTTACTGGATTACATTTATATTCTTATTTCTCTTTGTTTCACCCAACTTTGGGATACACTAAATCAATCAATTTTGAATGTTCTGTGCCTTCCTCGTAGCCCAGTGATCTTGCTTTTCTTTTTTCGTCAGAGATTTAGATCGTTCGCTTGGATTTGACTTTGCCTTGGAACCGTTGCTTCTTGTCCTTGGTTATTTATATTCTTATTTATTATACATTATTAATATTTTTTTTGCCTCATGGGACCACTTTAGCCTAAATTTCAGTTATTCCTAACATTGGGCTGTAATTTTTTTTCTCCAATAATCCCTCATTCGATCAGATCGTTGCTTCCTGACGGCATCTGTGATCACTACCTTCTTGTGTCTCTTCGGTTTATCCACTTTAAATTTATTAGTCTTAAGAATGCGTGTTATTTTACATTTGTATGTTGCATCATCCATTTTCAGTCCTATTTCACTGAGGTCCCTGAGTACTTGTGTGATGCATATTCCCTGTGTTTTCTGTTGATGCTTCTCATTACCAGTTGTCTCAGGATTCTGTCCTCCGGCATTCTTAATATGTGAAAGAAGTGGGAAATTCTCCGTTTTTTCATTTTTAATCAATAAAATAATATAACATTATTATTAATATATATATATATATATATATATATATATATATATATATATATATATATATTAATAATAGGAGGAAATATAAATGTAATTTAGTAATATTCAGTGTGCAATATATAATGTACACTGAAATTTACATTATTATAATTACTATGTGTTTATTTGTAATATGAGTTTAAACAAGTAATATAACTACAAAAATTATATTTATTAAACTTTTAACGGAAATTAAAAAACATTTCTGAAAGTCCGAGCCTGTAATGTCACCTTCAATAGTTCTTTTTACCACTGAAATTAGCAAAAGAGTGTAAATTTGTCGGTATTTCGATTGCCGTCCGTTAGCAAATAATCAAAGTACGAATCAACCATGCGAGAACCTACACAACAAATCGGTACACCTACTCGGGTGTTATAATTACACTTATTTAAATGTTTTATTAATATATATTAAACAACGTAAAATAAAATTGCCAATAAATCTTAGATGAGCTTGTTCGGATCTGGTCTGCCTTACGCCGTACACATCACATTTGTTGCCGATGCTGCAGACAGCCCGGGAATACAACAGAGCCTCCGTGAGCCATAAATCCGCCGCCTCTGTAAATCAATTATTTTTATTCCCCGAATAACAGTAAATATTTCCGTTAACACTGTCCCGCCGTCCCGCCGTCCCACCTGTCGCCGTGGCTACAAATCAGCATTAACTGATGCAAAGAGATCAGCTCAGGATATACGCGAAGAACAATGGCTCAATGTGACCGTTTCTACAGTTTTAAATGAAATACTAAACGAACTGACCGTGAACCAGGAGCCTCAAGTAATTTAACGTTATACATAGCCCATACTGTGCGTGTGTGTGTGTGTGTGTGTGTGTGTGTGTGTGTGTGTGTGTGTGCGTGCGCGCGCGTGCGTGTGTGTGCGCGCGCGCGCGTGTGCGTGCGTGTGTGTGTGTGCGCGCGTGCGTGTGTGCGTGAGTGCGTGCGTGCGTGCGTGCGTGTGTGTGTGTGTGTGTGTGTGTGTGTGTGTGTGTGTGTGTGTGTGTGTGTGTGTGTGTGTTAGTGGTTTAACACAATCACAAAAAATGCACGACACACTTAAAAGCTTTACAAATTTATGCTTTACTCTCTTACATTTTTTTTTTTAATATCGGTACGAATTCGGTCACTCGTTTAGCCTCCAGTTAACTTGCCGAAACACGAAAACAGACACCGACCAATATATAAAACTACTTTTTTATTCTTATACACGGGAAAGTCGAAAGTTAAAACATTAAAGAAAATCTAAAGGTCGATTCTTCGCGAAGACCATTTTAGTCCTTTTTATTTAAATTGTATAAAAATAAAATAAAATGAATACACTTAACAAAAGTCTTCGCCTCTGCCGGCGCACCTTTAGTGAGTACTCTTAAAACATTTTCCAAATAGATAGCGTACCTATTACCAGTTTATTTATTTTCGAATTTCAATTGGAAATGAGATCATAGAGCGGCCATTATGGTAAGACCCAAACCCGGTATACCTTTAAATTGTGTGTGTGTGTGTGTGTGTGTGTGTGTGTGTGTGTGTGTGTGTGTGTGTGTGTGTGTGTGTGCCAACACGCTCAAGTTCGCAATTTTAATCAAATATGGTGCAAACGTGGCACAAGAATTGATTTTTATAATAGCTTGGACAAGTTCGTTAACCAACGAAACTCGTCCAACAGTTTCAAAATGGCGGTCACTTCAAAAATTTAAAAATCGGTAACGTGTTTTCTTAAATATTTTTGAAAAACATACCGTTACAATAAGCGTTAGAAACTGGCCAAATTAGATTTCTGACTTTTCAAAATCAGTTTAAATTTACAAGTTTAATATCAACGCTGTCATGGTCCATTTTTGTATTTTTAATGCACTTTTTTAAGTTTAAAATATAATAGGTATGTGCATATTTTGGTGTTGTTTATCACGGTGTAATCAGAGATTCAAAGAGTTAAATAAATTCTTTTGAAAATCCGCTTCTATCACGTCATCGTGCCAGCTTCGCACTTTAAACATTTAAATTCGCATTAATAATATCACAACAATTTTGGTAAATTCTATATTTCGAAAAGCAACCTTTCTCATTTTCGCTGGAGGTACAGAAGCTGCTCGTGTAACTAAGTGGGTACAGCTGCGCCTAGAGCACGCCATGTGCGGCACTACTCAAGAGGTCTTCAGCAGTGACTAAGGGCGCATGTGTTGCAACAGCCCTCGCTCAACCCTCTATTGCCACCGGTTCAATAAATATAGATTCGTTTTTAAATAGACATTTATCTTCTTCCGACCGAAAGTGTTTTAAATTAAAACTTTATCGCGA
>CM040185.1:100237920-100245420 GCA_022606455.1 Callitettix versicolor
GCTTATTGTCCATAACTCAGTGACCGTATTTTTTCAAACTATTGTCCACCTATAGTCTACGTTTTGTTTAACAGCTTGAGAGCTAGTGCCGATGAAATTTTTTTATTACATTATTATTATTTTAAACATTTTTTTAACTGCACAGTTTTGGATAAACTGCGTGCCAGATAATTATCTGCAACGGTACTTCGATGCATTCATTTAAAGTACAACCAATACAGTTCTATAGTAAATAACCCTGACCGCCTTCTGGGAACCGTTGACTAGTTCTGTACGTAAGGAAGGTGACTGTGATGGCTGACTAACGCACATCCAGCTACCTGCAGCTGCGGCACCGACAGTTCTGGACTATGTCCTGGCTGGCCCAAGTGCCGACACTCCGAGGAGTGCCAGCCTAACTCCATCTTAATGTACGAAATCTGCCTCCGAGGCAGGCTTCTTTAATGCAACAAAATTTTCCTTTTTACGTTAAAAACAAACCAAAATAATCGCAGAACGCAGCTGTCTCGCTGACGCGACAGGAAAAGAATTTTGAAAGTAATCTTCTTGTGGTACCCAGAAACCCTGATTCACCGTTATAAACGGCGTCGAAACCTGCACACATTAGCATTTAAAACTTTTAGATTGCATTATTAAATGCGAAAATGACCGTTGATAGCCGTGAAATTTAATTAATTAATTTCAATGGATATTCCACAATTAAAAACGCCAATTTATGCGTTTTTAATGCTGATTCAGATGGTGAAATTAGATAAACATCGAACGTGCGTGCTCGTGGCACACACACACACACACACACACACACACACACACACACACAAACACACGCTCGCGCACACACAAAATTAAAGTACTGTATAAACACATTCAGTAATACTTTCCTAACTAAGGCTTCCATTACAAATATATCTTAAAATTTTGATTTTTTTTTTTAACATCCGACTATTGTGCACACTTGGGCTAATGCAGACGATGGGATGATTTATAACGTATGAAAATGCCAAGCTCAGGCCGGGAATCGAACCCGGGTCCTCGGGGTGAAAGCCCAGTACGCTATCAACTAGGACACCGAGGCGTCTATTAAAATTTTTTTGAAAGATTCGTCTATTTTGTAGTACACACAGTTAAACGTCGTCTGTTTCACTGAGCAAGTAGCTAAAACGAGAAACGCTTCTATAGTTTTTGGTGAAATCTGGGCACTATACTTACATTTTAGTACCACTTATTCAAAAAGTATTTTCATTTCCTTGTTTAGTTGCAAAAACCTGTTAAAAAATCACGTTTTCCTTCATTCGACAAAAAGAAATCAGTTTCAAAATCAATTAGCCAAAATCTAAAGTTTCATTCATTTGAAGAATATCTACCAGCAGAATTAGGCCTGTACAAGTAATATGCAATTTTGTTTGCCAGACTGCAAGCTTGCTTTGATTGCATTTCAAAATATTACTCAACGAACAGTCCAGGAAACAAAATGTCAGACGCTGAGAATGGCTACTTTACATTTATTTGTTACAGATATATATTTTTATATTTTAAACGAACTTGTTCCAGTTATTTCCTCAATAATAACAAAGTTCAAGGGGAAATGGAAGGCAAGATTGCCGCATTAAAGCATGATATTTCATGACTGCAAGAGACATTTTGGATTTCCATTTTCCGAAGGTCTCGCCTCTGACGTATTAGCCTATACTGCACACTGCGCCATGTTTCCATGCTAAACATAGTAACGCATTGTCTGTTGTTAACTTCCATTTGACCAGTTTAATTTAATCGTGGCTAACAAGTAACTTTTACATTTAAACTTTTTTTATCAGAACCAATATTAAAATCTGCGTCAATTATCATTTAAGTTTTAAATTGCATAAGATAACATGAATATGAATCCTAACGGCTGTTTTTAAAGTTTAAAATTTCAATTTAATTACATTTTAACGTTGATCACTAAGGTGTAACGTACAATAGTCAAGACTAGGAACTTTTGTGGGAGAAACTATTTCCAAAATCGATTTTTGGATAAAATTCGGAACAAATGGGATAAATTAACTTATAATACTTTAAAACTGCATTGAAAATACGACTGCTTAACGTTCACTATTATCAGGGCTTCGGTGGTCGAGGTGCTGTGTCTGCAGTGGCGGATCCAGCCGGGGGCGCGCCCCTCTTGAGGATTTGTAAAAAATTACGTTTACTATGATTTTTACTATGCTTTACTATGATACCCTTAAAGGCAATTAATGAATTTAGCCTACATTTTTTTAAATTAATTTCATCGTTATGAAATAATGCCGAATTAGAGTTTAAGGTATGTGATCTTGGACTGAATTTAAGTTCGGTACACAGTTCATTACACACACACACACACACACACACACACACACACACACACACACACACACACACATATATATATATATATATATATATATATATATATATATATATATATATATATAATAAAAGCTATAAATGGCCGTCTCGGTGGCCTAGTTAATAGCGTACTGGCTTTCACCCCGAGGACCCGGGTTCGATTCCCGGCCAGGGCTTGGCATTTTCATACGCTATAAATCATCCCATCGTCTGCATTAGCCCAAGTGTGCACAACAATCGGACGTTAAACACAAAAAAAAAACAAAAAACAAACAAACAAACAAAAGCTATAAGAATCTTTATAAAATGATTGGTTTAGAGGCTAAAAACGAAACTTTTGATTAATGCGATGCAAATTCTTATGCAATTACGCTAAAGCTGCTCTCAACGCTGCCTGTTTTCCATTGGAACACCAGAACGTACTTTGCAAACATTGCGCAAAGCCTACTTTAGATGTAGTTAAAATCGCGAATGACTGAAGACCGTTTGACTGATCTTGCATTGCCCTATGCACACCGGGATATTAAAATTACTACTGACGAGGCCATAAATCGATTTGCAAATAATAAAAAAGAACACTTTATTTTCTTTTACACATATTAAAAACTAATTCTATAATAACCTAAGTGTTAATTTTCTATACCTAACAAAAATTAATTTTTATAATTATATATAATATTAGGCATTTTTTATTATTTAAAATTTTATGTTTAATTTAATTAAATATAATAAATAATAATGTACCTCATTTTTCATAGTGTTATTATTAATATTATTTATATTATTATTATTATTATTGTTATTATTATTATTGTTATTATTATTATTATTATTATTATTATTATTATTATTATTATTATTATTATTATTATATTATTATTTTTAACTTGCGCCCCCTCACGAAATTCCTACATACACCTCTGTATGTCTCTGAACTGCTCAACCCGAGATCGTAGGTTCGTGACTCACTTACTTAAGTTTTCCTTCGCCCTCATTAGTCTAATTGGTATAAAACATTATTTCACTATTGTATTCAACGTTAAAGAATGTAAAATTATTTGAAAACTCAAATCAGCTAAATTGAAAATACGAAAATGAATCCTTACTGGCGTTAAATTCACTTACGTATTTGCAAAAAAAAATTAAATTGTAATTTGCACAGATTTTAACGCCGTTTACGATGGCAGTAATGTACGACTTCGTACTTGTGCAAATAATACTGTTTAGATAATAATCAACATTTTCTTTGTTAACTTTCGAGTTATGTTTATAAACTGAATTTCTGTGCCATTCCTTTACTGGTGACAGTTTCCAACGAAGAACGGTGGCGATTCTCCTTGAGACCTAACCTGGTAAACGTTTAGACTAGCGTAATTTTTTTAACGACAAAATATTTTTAATTTTAAAAGACGTAAGTGTCATTATAACGGACACTATGTGATTGTAAATTTGTTATTCAGAATTGAATTATTTGAATACGAGATATTTTGTGCCGTGCACTGGCAACATTTGCAAACCCGATGCATTTCTCAAATAGGGCGTTACCCTTTACGTATGTTCGAGTGCACTTAAGAGTGGAACAAAAGAAATGTGGATACAAATGCATTCCTAACAAACTGGTAATATAGTCATAGCAGATGTTGCTAATGCAGGCAATGGTAAACAATAGACATTGTACTGAGCTACAGCTGTTGTTCGGCTTCGCGCATGCGCACAATAACACGCAATTACAAGTGTTATTTAATTGTTGTTAACCGTACCGTGTTGCAGACCGCAAGCTGTCTCACTAGCGACAGAAGGGTGAACTATTTTTAAAAATCAACATTTTTAACGTCTGCGTAAAAAATGCCTTGAAAAACGAATTTCCAAAAAGTAACAAAATCACGATAGCTTTTTTATCGTTTGCTTGAAATTTTTAAAGCTAATCTTAGCTTTAAAGCAGATCTTAACTTAGCTTAGTTAAAGCACTGCTTAGTTAAAGCAGATCTTAGCTTAGTTAAAACAAATCTTAACGCTGCTTCCAACGGTTTTAACTTATCCCTTTTTATGTTTTTAAATATTATTTACAAGAAAGACGTTATGATTCGTTTTTATTCGGTGCGACCGCTATTCTGAAACACTTTGTTGGTTAGAAATTGTCCAAGCTTTTACCAAACTCGATTTTTACAGCGGATTTGCATCACATCGGACTGAAAACCACGCTAAAATGAATTAATAACACTATTGTACTAACAATGCACGCGTATTTGTTGCAATATCATACATAAGGAATACACATCATACACATCATACATAAGGAAGTAACACAATACAGCGTATACCAGATCCATATTCTCTAGTAAAATGATATTATCGTGTAATACTATTATTGTATGCACTGCTATTTATTTCAAAACAGAAACAAAACGAATTATCGGTGTAATTTAATAACCAGTTACACTGTGTATTGCAAATGTTTTCAAAGTGTAAACGTTGTATAGTTATTAGAGGAACAAGGGTTGAATTTTATGGGTAACTCAATAACCCAGCCCTCCGCTATTGCCCTGAGGGATTAAAGCTCAATCAGCGAGGGCTGGGGTCTTTGTTGTCGCTAAATTTAATAAGTTGTGCGGTCACCGTTAGTTGATAGCCGTGATTATGCAGTCTTGATACAATCACTGGTTTGGTTGTGAGATAACGCTTAACTTTGGTAATTGATTAATAATGATTAACCGTGATCACAAGATTAACAAAAGCATAATAATTTGTGTCGCATCAGTGTAGATTGCTTTATTCCATGTTTTAAGTAAATCACGTTAACCCTAAGTGTGTGTGTGTGTGTGTGTGTGTGTGTGTGTGTGTGTCAGCGCGCGCGTGTGTGTGTGTGTGTCAGCGCGCGCGCGTGTGTGTGTGTTGTCAGTGTGTTGTGTGTGTGTGTGTTGTGTGTGTGTGTGTGTGTGTGTGTGTGTGTGTGTGTGTGTGTGTGTGTGTGTGTGTGTGTGTGTGTGTGTGTGTGTGTGAGTGTGTGTGTGTGTGTGTGTGTGTGTGTGTGTGTGTTGTGTTGTGTTGTGTTGTCTGTGTTGGGGGGCTGTCTGTGTATGTGTGTGTGGTGTGTGTGTGTGTGTGTGTGTGTGTGTGTGTGTGTGTGTGTGTGTGTGTGTGTGTGTGTGTGTGTGTTGTGTTGTCTGTGTTGGGGGGGCTGTGTGTGTGTGTGTGTGTGTGTGTGTGTGTGTGTGTGTATATGTTGTGTTTTCTGTGTTGGGGGCTGTCTGTGTATGTGTGTGTGTGTGTGTGTGTGTGTGTGTGTGTGTGTGTGTGTGTGTGTGTGTGTGTGTGTGTGTGTGTGTGTGTGTGTGTGTGTGTGTGTGTGTGTGTGTGTGTGTGTGTGTGTGTGTGTGTGTGTTGTGTTGTGTGTGTGTGTGTGTGTCAGTGTGTGTGTGTGTGTGTGTGTGTGTGTGTGTGTCAGTGTGTGTGTGTGTGTGTGTGTGTGTGTGTGTGTGTGTGTGTGTGTGTGTGTGTGTGTGTGTGTGTGTGTGTGTGTGTGTGTGTGTGTGTGTGTGTGTGTGTGTGTGTGTGTGTGTGTGTGTGTGTGTGTGTGTGTGTGTGTGTGTGTGTGTGTGTGTGTGTGTGTGTGTGTGTGTGTGTGTGTGTGTGTGTGTGTGTGTGTGTGTGTGTGTGTGTGTGTGTGTGTGTGTGTGTGTGTGTGTGTGTGTGTGTGTGTGTGTGTGTGTGTGTGTGTGTGTGTGTGTGTGTGTGTGTGTGTGTGTGTGTGTGTGTGTGTGTGTGTGTGTGTGTGTGTGTGTGTGTGTGTGTGTGTGTGTGTGTGTGTGTGTGTGTGTGTGTGTGTGTGTGTGTGTGTGTGTGTGTGTGTGTGTGTGTGTGTGTGTGTGTGTGTGTGTGTGTGTGTGTGTGTGTGTGTGTGTGTGTGTGTGTGTGTGTGTGTGTGTGTGTGTGTGTGTGTGTGTGTGTGTGTGTGTGTGTGTGTGTGTGTGTGTGTGTGTGTGTGTGTGTGCGTGGGCTGCTTGCTACGGTCGGTGCTGCTACCCTTGTACACCCTCACGAGGCCTTTGAACAATCGCGGCACGCAGCTGTGTTGTGGCACAACGGAAATGAATTCCCAGAACTAACCACATTGCACTGTATTACACAAAATGACATGTCGATCCGTGAAAGTGTTAATTGTTACAATAAATACAGGCTTTATAGACAAAAAACATTACACAATATTTGTTTACATTTGTTAATATCTCTTCGAAGCCATTGATAAGAAAACCAGAAAATAAGCTTAATATCTTAAAATTAGTTTGTCAGTTAATATTTAAAATTGGGTCACAAAGTCAAGGCTTGGTGGTCAAGGTAGCTGAGACAACAACCAGTCTGCTGCGTCTTTGAATTACTGATCTCAAGGTCGTAGGTCCAAGACTGCAGTTACTGCCGTAAACTTTACCTTTTCCGTTGACGCTGATCCCTCATCCTCATTAGTCTAGGTGACATAATGTATGCACTTTAAAAACAAATATACGAGAATTACGCTCGTTTATAAAATGTAAGTTTCTCAAATCGGGTAAGCTGATGTTGAGAAATTAGATCATTTTTTCAATAGCTACCTAATGTTATTTTTGCAAAATTTGTGTATTGTTTTTCTTTAATTTGATATTTTTAAACCTCAGCATGATTTCTCAGACACACTGTATATTAAGGTAACGATTACATCTGCTACTAAAGCTGTAAATTTCAAAAGGTCTGCGCATGCGTTAAATGTAATGCATAATTTATTTTGAATTCTGTAATTTATAATAAATATGCATAATATTCTGTAGACGAAATGATATTAAACTATAAATTAGCCCTCGCCTTACGAAGGTCATTCAAGTTGTATTAAGAGTTAAAATTCCACGTTTAGACATAGAGAGAAAGAGAGGAAGAGAGAGAGAGAGAGAGAGAGAGAGAGAGAGAGAGAAATCTAATAACCATATTTCTATTATTTTCTAATAAGGAAAAGCTATTTATTTCACTTTTACCTTGACATTTCCTTAACCTGATATCTTATTAAAACAGCAGACATATAATCACATATTACTATGTATCCACGTACACATGATATAACAGTTACATACTTGCCCTCTCCCGCTTCCGTTCTTTTCCGTCTTACAG
>CM040185.1:100250420-100260420 GCA_022606455.1 Callitettix versicolor
AATGAAAGCGTACAAATCTTAAACGCGCCATATTGTGTGCCTGGCAACGTTCAGCTGTTTAAAACAATAATTTCCAGAATTAAATAACCAATAAAAAAGTCTGGGAATGAGTGATACAGGCAATAAATTATACGGTACAAAGACCCGTTGAATGGAACGGGTATTTGGTCACGGTTTATTAAATTAGCCGTAGTGTGTGTGGGCCGCGACGTCACCGTGTTTATGAGAGGTTACACATTGTATCCCGTCCCACGGCTCACGTGGTCACGTGGTCACGCGTAATGTTTCCGTTCTTTGGTCAGTAATAATATTCCGTAACTTCTTCTTTCCCAAACACGTACAAAACAAAGAGACATGCGCACTGCACCAGTAACACTGTGTTCTTGGAAACAATAAGACTTACAGAAAACTTCAAATGGCCAACATCAACTCTAAAACTGTTCGCTCGAAATCGGCACTAATGGTTCGGTTATATTTATATAAAGAAACGTGCACGCTGGTGTGGGTTATGTGTAAATATTTTAACAAACATTTTTTACTTTTGACATTCGATACTACTAGATACAATAATAATAACAACAAGTATTTGTCACATTGGCATGATAGAAACGGATTTTCATTTATGTTTTGCTTTTTAGAAAACCGATTTTACCCTCAAAATTAGTGTTAAAATCCTCGTAAATTTGTTTGTAAATTTATACAGTACATTTAACATAGTAAAACAAATGTGTAACCTTTATTTCCGTGTTTTTTAATGAAACGTAAACGTATAAAATAATTTGCGTACACTTTGAAGTCGACTATAATGGTGATATATCAGAGTTTCAAAAACGTAAACACAACAAACATTTTAATATTTCGAATGACCGCTATTTTCAAACGGATGCATGACAAATTGTTTAAAACTTAACTAAAATCGTTTTTATGCTAATTTGGATCAAATCGAACCAAATTTGCGAACACTAACTGAAAAAAAAACACGAAATTAGAAACTATCCGAGGGCTAAACATTGTTTTTTTTGTCAATTGTCCGTACTGGCATTGTTTATTTTTATTTTTAATCGTCGATAATTTCAGTAGCATCGAGTATAAGGATCTCCAACGCCATTAATCAATACAGCAATACACTCCTGCAAGTACAGCATCAATCACAGACCAACTCCCCAACTATTTGCAAAGACAATAGTGTACATTCAAGTAAGATTAATGGAAGTGAAGTAACTACCAGGAAAATTTAAAGACCATGAATATTAAAATCACTGCAATTATTTTTATAAATTTAAAGAAATAACAGGTATTGCATAAAATAAATTATAAATATAAATGTATAATTTATATATATTATAAATAATATATAAATTATAAAATAAATTATGAACAAGTTATCAATAAAAAAAATAAAATTTATTAGTTATGTTTTCGTGTTCAGTTACAAATTTTACCATCAAAAAGTTACCATCAGAATACTTGTGTACAGTGTACATTATTTTCTTCATAAACATCATGTTTACGTTATAAACTGGCGTTCAAAGTGTTTCAGTTTATATTACGCTTATAGAATATTTTTTAAACATTAAAATATAAATAAATAAATATATATGTATATATATATATATATATATATATATATATATGTGTGTGTGTGTGTGTGTGTGTGTGTGTGTGTGTGTGTGTGTTGAAACCTTGAAATAAGCACAGTTCTATAAACTATAAATAAATAAATAAATAAATAAATATATATATATATATATATATATATGTGTGTGTGTGTGTGTGTGTGTGTGTGTGTGTGTGTGTGTGTGTGTGTGTGTGTGTGTGTGTGTGTGTGTGTGTAAACCAGAAACCTTGAAATAAGCACAGTTCTATAAACTATATAAATAAATAAATAAATATATATATATATATATATATGTGTGTGTGTGTGTGTGTGTGTGTGTGTGTGTGTGTGTGTGTGTGTGTGTGTGTGTGTGTGTGTGTGTGTGTGTGTGTGTGTGTGTGTGTAACCTGAAACCTTGAAATAAGCACAGTTCTATAAACTAATAAATAAATAAATAAATATAATATATATATATATATATATATATATATGTGTGTGTGTGTGTGTGTGTGTGTGTGTGTGTGTGTGTGTGTGTGTGTGTGTGTGTGTGTGTGTAACTTGAAACCTTGAAATAAGCACAGTTCTATAAACTATATATATATATATATATATATATATATATATATATATATATATATATATATATATATAGTTACTTTATAGAACTGTGCTTATTTCAAGGTTTCGTGTTTTGATTATACCATTACGGACACACTAATAAGCAACACTCATTTTGCGATTATAATTTCCTAATACACGAAAACTGCTATCAATAAAACGACATGACAGGAAAAACGCTATCATTATCCTGATAACCTTTTCAGACATACCCCCCCCCCAGGCCCAGCAGCCCTTGTCATCGAGGTTTTGATTAATGCCCACCAGTCCAACAAAAACACCCGCTGTTGCTAATTACAACTTGTATAACATGTGACGACACGCGGAACCATTAAAAACCAGTTGCTAATTGTCTGCAAGGGATTGTATACTGAATAATGCAACACCCTGTACTTTGGCGAGCTTGCACAGCGGTCAGGGTTCTTTTCGTATTTCCAATCAAATCTGTGCAAATTTTAACACTGTATATAGTTATGAAATCAGATTGTTTGCACTATAGGCTGAGAAGTTATGGTTTTAATGTGTTTTTATCGCCATGGCGTCTGTAACCAAGTTATTAGAAAAATTAATTTTCTTTTATCGAGTACACTACAAGTGTAAGCGTATAGAATGATTGTCTTAATGTCATCTCATGAACCAAATTTTGTGATATCACCTCGCTTTTTATTCGATTAAATAAAATAATTTCTTTAATCCATTTTTAATTCTCTTATTCAATTTCACCTGAAGCAAAGGCGTTAATTTTCTTAACGTCTTAACTTTGTATCAGACTGTCGATGACAAAAGATCAAAGTTGACGACAGTAACTCCAGACTCGAACTTACCATCTAGAAGTACGCGTGTTCGGAGACACCACCACCACGGAAACGCAGGCACCTATAATTTAAAGCTTTACAAAAAATAAAAAAAGTTTGATGATGGTTGAAATTATATATTTGGAGATTTTAATGGATCTTATGGATATATGGAGATTTTTACCCGAATGGATACGCGTGCCTGTTTATCTAAGCCTGTATAGTTAGCCCTTATGTTACAGTTATACTTTTTTTTAAATAACAAAAATATTTTCAAAATTTTTTTTCAATAAAAATATTAAAAATAAATACGACGGATTTTCAAAGAACCAGTTCTGACGGTTTGATCGGATACAATATCTCTGATATGGTTCCGGAAATAAAACAAAATGACTAAATCTGCTTTCCGATTGTCGCTCAAATTTTGGGTCTGTAAATAAAATAAACGCACCATTTTTCTGTTCCAGTGAGTAAAGAGGAAAACACGAACCCGTTGTCAATTTCAGTCTCTTATCGACAGCTCTGAATCCGTACTTCCAGACATAATGCCACACAATACCAAACAGGTTTCTACAAATTAATCAAATAATATTTCAACTGTTTGTGCATTAAGTTCCACAGCCTACAGCGTGCGTGAAATGCAGCCGAAACGACTTCTTTTCCGAAATCAATTAAATTTTTAATTTCTCCTTTCGCACATCGTCAATATCAATTTATCCTGGCCGATTCGGTTCCCAAAGTCTTACCCCTATGTAACTCTACCATACGGGAAGGGCTGATACAGGCTGTCCTCAAGTTCGCAACATCAGAGCCACGTGCTGCGGAATTGAATTAGACGAATAAGTTGGATTAACGATGCACTGAAGGTAGAAGAACAACAACTAACTGATTGGCCAAAAACAACCCCTATAAGCCTTCTTTTATATCTTTTGTACCGTAAACCGCTGCACGCGCATGTCTCGCCGGCCTAATGGTGCGACAATAACGCCAGCACCATTTGTGTTTTGTCTTACATTTTTTAAAAAACCTTATTTAACGAACTTAATCAGTTTTAAAATTCATTAAAATCAAATTATTGATTATAATTATAAAATAATTCAATGTGTAATAGTTTTAACTTATTACAGTGTATTTAAGGCGGGTGGCCACAAATATGGGGATCGGACCGGACTTTGCATTCGAAAACCTAACCTAACCAATGAACGCAAAGCGACGCCACTTGACTCCGCTCAGCTTCTTTACGCTTTCAGTGGCCGCACTTTTAGTCCGCTCCGCTCCGCATTAGGTGCTTACTGCCTGCGCACACCTTTGTAATCTCGGAAGTAATACAAAACGTAATAAATCATAGCCATCGGAATAGCCATCAAATGCGCTGTCAGACACGCTTTGAAGGAACCTTAGCTAATTTCCATAGGGAAATGAGCTATTGGACGGCAATCATGGTAATATCCAGACCAAGGACCTTGACATGAGTGCTGATCCTAACCTCTGGGTCACTTTTTGAAAGGTCGTAAAACAGTTCACACACACACACACACACACACACACACACACACACACACACACACACACACACACACACACACACACACACACACACACACACACAAACATACACACACATACATACACACAAACACACACACATACATACACACACACACACACACACACACACACACACACACACACACACACACACACACACACACACACACACACACAGACACACACACACACACACACACACACACACACACACACACACTTACACACATACACACACACACACACACACACACACACACACACACACACACACACACACACACACACACACACACACACACACACACACACACACACACACACACACACACACACACACACACACACACACACACACACACACACACAAACACACATACACACACAAAAAGATATACACACAACACACACACACACACACACACACACACACACACACACACACACACACACACACACACACACACACATAAGCGTCTGTCGGGAGGAGAGAGAAAGCGGTAGCAAAGGGGCTAACTAGAAGCAGCAGAAGACCTTCCATAATTGTGAGAAACACAACCCTTATAGGACTGTCATGAAACCATACTGCAGAGTAGTGGGATGTCAGCCAGTGCTTCCTGTGTTTGAACTTTGTGTAGAGGGCGACTCGGAAGATCCATGGGATGTATTACTGGGCAGTGCACCTGAACAGGCAAGTCGGGATGGTAAAAACACTGTAAGATTCATTGCAGCAGGAGACGAAGGAAGTTTGGTTTCCAAAACACCAAGCACTTGCTTAATGAATTAATCGATCAATTTTCTCATTACCTCCTCAGATAATTAAACAAAACATTGGAAACATTTTATCGATCACCTTTTATTATCGATTTTCTCATCTCCAAATTCTCGCTATATTTCATGAAGTGAAACAACAAACATTAACCTAACCTAATCGATATAACTGTGACATAATCTCAATGCACGCGTTCAACAGCCCGGTATCGTACGCTTATAAAGGAGCACATCCGATCCGACACGTGAAGAGATGATTTTAATTGGACGGAGAAGACGATTCAATAAAACGAAGAAGTACGACTTCTATCGTAACGGGTGACTTTCATTTCTCTCATGGCTCACTTGCACATCCCATCCATTAGGCGCCGAGGACAAGGGTCTGAATTGATGTCATCCGTAACATCAGAGTGGGAGACGCTTGGCTGAGCCTAAAACCGGAAATAATTATCCGGATCCGGTTGCGATTTCTTTCGCTACCACCCTCCCACCCGTCCTCACCCCTTTGCCCGGTGTTGGAACAAGTCGTAGTCATAGCGGTTATGAAGACACTTTTATCCAGAATCATATACGGAGAAAGTCATGTTATTAATTGAAAAAAAATCAATATGGTACTGTTTGTTTTTTTTTAATTATTATTTCATTTTTCATTATTTGAAGAAGGACAAACCAGCCGATTGCAAAAAAAAATCGATCTGAATTTTCTAATAATGTAGCCTATCAGGAACGAATATGTTCGAAGCACGGTACCGAACAGACTCGAGCAGAATTCGGGTTAAAGGATGCATCAATAATAGTTGTCTTTAAGAATAACAAATCGTTAACAACCCCTTGCGGGTGAGGGGGCTCGTTAATCATCTGGCGGTGGGTCGGAGACGTTCAATCATAAGTTGTCAATCGATCTTCCCCCTGCCTCCCCTCTCCCATCCTAAACACTTGCGAGCGAAGTATAACATAATTTACTCTCTTAACGTAGTTACAAACATAGTGTTTATGTTTTCTTATTACCACTATACGCAGTACATTAATGAAATAATGGTAACCGTTAATTATATAATAATTATTTGGATTTCGATGGGTTCCAGTCAAGAAAGTGTTTTAATTTTAAATCACAGTCTCGTCAGATGTAACATGACTTGGGGCATTTTTTAAAAAATTTTAAATAGCGTTACTTTGTAAGCCAGTAACATTATATTATAAAATTAACATTTTCAAAATCGGTTTGTAAAAACCATTTGTTTGGTCTCAGTGAGAAGTCACCGTGCGGACACTGTGTACTGTAGTATTACATGACACCGGCAGGCTTTGAAGTAGCTATGACAGAGTTTTTTATGAAAAGGCATCGTACTAATAGCCTTCAATATGAACGTACTAGAATGATAACCCATATGAGAGATATGAGAGAGCGCTGCTGGCGGCATCTTTCCGCAAAATGTTACAACTACAGTTAAACAGGTAATAGTACTGTATATTTTCTCAAACGTCTTTCCCCTGCCCTTGCAGCGTTCCTAGCGGCAAATAGCCTAATTACTTGGACTTAAGCCTCTGATATCGTGCACGTTTTTCATAATGATGGCTGTACTTCTAGTCCTGTTGTATTCTAAGATGAGCAGACGTCGCAGTATAGAGGCTAGTTAATCATTTGCCTGGCCACAGCTCTGACGTGCCAATTTAATGACGTGCCGGTAACCGTAATGTGTCCTCTCTTCGTGAAGCGTTCAGCCAGTATTCAGGAAATATCCAACCGCTGCACTGACATTGTTGAATCAAAAGCCGCCATCTTGAAATGCAAGTAAGTCGTTTGGGCTTTATGTAAAGTCCGCCTGTCCTTGCAGCTTGCCACCTTAGTCACAGAAAAGTGGGTAAATCCGCTGACCGTATTTTAATCAGATTTTAGTCATTTTCCGAATAATCGTGAACACGTTGGGGTTTGTTTTCTTGTTAACGTAGTGTAAATCTCAATTGTCTGCACTTCTGGATCTGCATCCAATTAAAAGTCCAAGGTCTGGGTCTTACCATGATGGCTGCTCAAATATTCCGTTTTGCAAAGAAACATTTGATTGAAAAAAAAATATCTATATTTATCGAAATCTACGTACTTTAAAGGGAAAAATATCAACTAAAACTAAATTTAAAATGTTGCAACAACTGTTCAAAATTTTCTTCCGCATTCGTGTGATAGAACAGAACTGTCAGAATGAGGCATTATTTGTTGATAAAAGTGTCAGAAGATACCACATTTATGTGTAAGTACAGAAAACAAAAAGGAAGTGAAGACGGTTGGACATATATTTTGGAAAAATCCTGCAAGGAATACGGTGATGGATTCCAATCCACAGAGTTTGCATGAAGCAAGAATAACAAGTTTAATAAGGAGAACGGACAGACGTGGAATAAGGAAGTGTTCTCTCGAATCTGAAAGTTTCATTTAAAAATTGTTACAAACATTACAATTATAATATAACATCGAAATTTGAATAAAATAAGAGCTATTGTTTTAAACTGATTTTCGACTGTGAAACGGCTATTAAGCTATTTCTGGAAGATTAAAACGCAGAATAATTGGTTCAAAGAGATCCAGAGTGACTTAGAAGAGATAAATTTGACGGTGCCTCAAATTGAAGGTAGAACAGAAAAGAGGTTTCTAAGGAATAAATATCTGCGATTCAAGCTAACATTAGAACGAAAGATCTACACCATAAATGATGAACAAAGGGCAGCCAGGTCGGACAGGATGAAGTAATTTTGGGAACGGAAGAAGAGACTGAAACGCCAGTCTCTCAATAGCGATATCGGATTTGGAGGTGTATGGACTGATTGAAGTGCTCCAATGAGGGCATAAACTATTTAAAAAAAAAACTGATTTCCTGAATCCTTTCGGTGTCATTTTGCTGTACCTTTCTTAATACTTCCAATCAGTCTGTACATGTAGATATAACCCCATCAAGAAAAATAAATTCAATATGAGGGCGTATGTTTACTATTTGTTATTAATTAAATTTCCGTCGAGTTGACAAGTTTGACTGGAAACCAATCTAAACTTGCTATTCCTTAATCTGGGGGGTAATGAACAAGTGGACTGACTTCCTGTCTGCTAGCATCCACTTCGCTGACGCTCAATAATTCAAAGTCTTCTTTGATCTCACTCGAAGGTCGTAATTGTTTTCTTGGACGCTATACCAAACGCTTTGAATGTTACACAAGGAAATATTTTGCCTAAACTATTTTACTATTTAAAACTATTTAAAAAACTTGAAAGACTTTTGAAACACTCAAATATACTTGAGTTAAACTCATTTAAAATAAATAATTTATTGACCAAAATTGTATCCATGATAACTGTGAAGTGCTGATACACCAAGGTTTGTTTGAACAGCTACCACCACGGAAATCTACAGAATATCCAAGTAACAGAAACACACAAGACGGGTGTTTATATACAAATAAAAAAACACACACAAGACGGGCGTATATATGAAAATACACAAACACACAAGACGGGTACATATATCCAAATAACAAAAACACACAAGACGGGTGTATATATACAAATAACACAAACACACAAGACGGGTGTATATATACAAATAACACAAACACACAAGACGGGTGTATATATACAAATATACACAAAACACAAACACAAGACAGGTGTATATATACAAATAACACAAACACACAAGACGGGTGTATATATACAAATAACACAAACACACAAGACGGGTGTATATATACAAATAACACAAACACACAAGACGGGTACATATATCCCAATAACACAAACACACGACAGGTGTATATATACAAATAACACAAACACACAAGACGGGTGTATATATACAAATAACACAAACACACAAGACGGGTACATATATCCCAATAACACAAACACACGACAGGTGTATATATACAAATAACACAAACACACAAGACGGGTACATATATACAAATAACACAATCACAAGACAGGTGTATATATACAAATAACACAAACACACAAGACGGGTGTATATATACAAATAACACAAACACACAAGACAGGTGTATATATACAAATAACACAAACACACAATACAGGTGTATATATACAAATAACACAAGCACACAAGACGGGTGTATATATGAGAATAACACAAACACACAAGACGTGTGTATATATTCAAATAACACAAACAAACGACAGGTTTATATATACAAATAACACAAACACACAAGACGGGTGTATATAAACAAATAACACAAACACACGAGACGTGATATATAGAAGTAACACAAACACACAAGACGGGCATATATATGAAAATAACACAAACATACAAGACGGGTGTATATAAACAAATAACACAAACACACGAGACGTGATATATAGAAGTAACACAAACACACAAGACGGGCATATATATGAAAATAACACAAACACACAAGACGGGTACATATATCCAAATATCAGAAACACTCAAGACGGGTGCATATCTAACTTCCACTATTTTTTTATTGCAAAATACATACAGATTCATAAAAATATATATTTCGATATAACGTTTGTATAATATCTAATAGTTATATTATTTTATTATTTTTTTTAAGGTGAAAAGCACATTGAGGCTATTATCGCCTCCGTAAATGTAAGTGTGAGTGTAAAGTGTTAAAGTTGTAAGTTTAAGTGTGTGTT
>CM040185.1:100265420-100267920 GCA_022606455.1 Callitettix versicolor
GGATTTCTTTACGTCATACATATCTAAAGGCTCTACAATACTGTTTGCAACTTCTCCGTGGCGCCCTACAAATGATAAGCTGGGGTATTTAATAATGTATTCGATTCTCTTACACTCTTATATGCTACTTCCATTTCTGATAATTTCCTTTTATATGTTCATTCGTATTGTATGTGCCAAGGTCATTGCATATTTCCACATTGGAAACCGGAAGCGGGGGACGTTATTTCCCATTCATCAGGTTCCTCATTTCGGCTGCCTGTTATTTATTCTGTTATTTTTATTTTATTTTTTGTCTTGTTCCACAGATTGATTCTTGCTTATTAATAACTGGCATCTCATCCCATAACTAAAACCTGTTTCCAAACACAATTACCCAATACAATGTTTGAGCGCACAAGATATTTTCATTTGTGTGTTGAAGAAGAACTAAAGTTATAGTCCAAACATTTGTAACAATACTTATTTGTTTACGTGATTGGAAAATAGTGTTCATCACGTCACCGAGACAACACTGTTTGACGTGATCGAGTGAATCGAAACATAATTCGCCATTTTGTAATTAATAAGCTTAATCGATGAGTATTTCTGTAAACTGAAGTATTGCATCAGACTGTTGTAAGGGGTTATTGTTTTCGTTGCAGTTTACGGGGTGTGTTCAGAAAGTAACGAGAATTTTTTAATTTCGCGGGCTTGGAGAGTCCGATTGTCAAACATTTTTTTTATTATGTTGGTATACATACCCTTGAAGTATGATACAACTTTCAGCTGTTTTTATTGTTTACTTTGTCTGTGACAGCCACTAAAGGTAGACTTGTTTTTATGAGCTCGGCGATTTTCGTTTGTTAAAAGAAATGGATCAAAGAACTTGTATCAAATGTTGCGTAAAAAATGGAATAAAGTGTAACAAAGTGTGTGAAATATTAACAAAGGCCTATGGTGAGTCTGCTATGAGTAAAGCAAGAGTTTACGAGTGGTATAAGCGTTTCCAAGAAGGCCGTGAAGACGTTGAAGATGACGAACGCACTGGACGCACCAGCACATCAACAACCGATGAAAACGTGGAAAAGTGAAAGAAATGGTTATGAACAATCGCCGAATCACAATTAGAGAGGTTGCTGATGATGTTGGCATATCGATTGGATCATGTCATGACATTGTTTCCAATGTTTTGTATATGAAACGCGTGGCAGCAAAATTCGTTCCAAAATTGTTGAATTTTGAACAAAAACAGCGGCGAATGGAAGTTGCTCAGGAGTCACTAAATGAAGTCAACAACGATGCAGAATTGCTGAAACGTATTATAACAGGTGACGAAACATGGGTTTACGGATATGACGTCGAAACTAAGGCTCAATCATCCCAGTGGAGGCATTCTGGCTCGCCAAGACCGAAAAAGGCTCGACAAGTGCGGTCGAACGTGAAGGTTATGCTCACTGTGTTCTTCGATATTAATGGCATAGTGCATCATGAATTCCTGCCACCAGGTGAAACGGTCAATAAAGAGTACTACCTTATTGACGCTGTTTGCGTGAAGCAAACCGAAAAAAACGCCCAGATCTGTGGAAAAACAATTCATGGCTTTTGCACCACGATAATGCACCAACTTCATTCCTTGTTCGTGAATTTTTGGCCAAAACAGTATTGTAACAATGCCCCAACCTCCATGTTCACCAGACATGGCTTCGTGTGATTTTTTCCTATTTCCAAAAATAAAGAGGACCTTAAAGGGCCGTCGTTTTACAGCCGTAGATGACATTAAAAGCGCATCGCTGGAAGAACTAAAGGCTATCTCAAAGATCGAGTTTGAGAAGTGTTTCGAGGATTGGAAGAAGCTCTGGCACAAGTGCATAATCTCCAATGGGGACTATTTTGAAGGCGACAACATCAATGTAGAAGAATAAATAAATATTTTGTTCAAAAAATTAAAATTCTCGTTACTTTCTAAACACACCTTGTATATTAACCGATACAATCAGTTTTAACTGAATCGCTAAGTGTAATGTTTGAGCTCTTTTGCGGTAAATTAAATAAATATTTTATGAATGAAACTTTAAAAGAGGAATTTTTAATGTACGTGTTAGGCTCCGTCGGGATAAAATGATTTCGTCGTAAGGCCATAGACTAGCGACTTTCTCATTCAGAAAGAGTGTATTTTTTTATTTCTCCCCTTAAAATTAACGTAACAATTTTATCTTGCTACTCATGGAAATTTGAGGTCAATAAACATAAATAAAATTAAAGAGAATGTTTAATAAATGTATACAAATAACAAATAACAATGATGCAAAAATTATAATAATAACTATAACAAATACAAATAATAAAAAAGAGTTGTAAATGCAATCCTGTGCTAATGTAATTTGATTGGTAACAAGACTGTTTGTGACGGAGTAAAACAGTAACACAGTAAGCGTAACCTTTAAATACTAAAATAAAAATATTAAATCTTAACACTTCATTAAACATTAAATTCAGTGGAGTCAACAACGAGAATATA
>CM040185.1:100275420-100290420 GCA_022606455.1 Callitettix versicolor
TATATTTTATTTGGATTTATTATATTCCAGTTTGATACAGCATTAAAATCATTAAACCCATCATATTATCACTTCATAGTAGAATATTTGCCATCATTTGTATAAACTAATATGTGTCCCACTAAGAGGTTTACGCATTTGATCCTCCATTGATCATTTTGAAACTATACATACTTTTAAAGAAGGTACCAGAAATAGTATGTGAGAATTGCATCTGGCTGATGTTTGTAGAAAGAAAATGGCGGCCAAACAAAAGTTTACAAAAGTATAGAATGATTTTGTTATTTTTTTCAAACAAAATTATATTTTTTTAGTATTAATTTTTTTAAATTAATTAGATACAAACTAATTAAAGAAAACTAAATAGTAATGGACATTTTACAAATCATAAACAATCTGATTTAATACTGTAGTACAGTGAGATTTTGAAGAGGGATAGAATTTATTTATTTTGGCTGCCATTTTGTTTCTACAAACAGTAAGATACAATTCTCACATGCTATTACTGGTGGCTTTTTTTTAAAGAAGAATCTATAGTTTCAAAATGATCAATGGAGGAATGAGAAAATAATGGAGGATCAAATGCGTAAACCTACTCATGGGACACACTGTATGTTTGGCCTTCAACATAAAACTCTTTCACTCTGGGTTTTCGGTGTTCTTAGTAAGCATGGACATTTTAAACAAAGCTCAAATCTAAATTTACAAATACCGAATATACGCAAGTAGGCCTACATGTGTCACACGACGCACAGCCATCGGAATGCAATTAGTCTCGTCTACTGCGACTATCGATACTTTCAGCGACTATCGATACTCGCATAACGTCTTGCAGCACTGCACGTTAATGGATGTTGTGTGTTCGCAGATAAAACAGACCCGGCCGGGAGGAATTATTTTGAAACGACTCAAAAGCCATTAAGATAAAACATACAAAAAAATAAGCGGCGTTGATGGGGGATGAGCTTAACGATGTCTGAATATTGATGGGGAGTGTTCATTACAATATCTGCTTTGGAATTGCAGTGATTCAGATATTCTATAAGTAAATACAATTTTAATAGAAGTGCCTGCTTTTATATCTCTTAAGTACAAAGAAATAGTATTTACATGTGTGTGTGTGTGTGTGTGTGAGAGAGAGAGAGAGAGAGAGAGAGAGAGAGAGAGAGAGAGAGGGTGTGTTGTCGATAGCCACCGGACTAGTGTAACATTATTTCATTGAAATTCTTTTTATATTCTTCTTTTTTTCTCCTAGGATTATTATCACTATGTTCAGTATAATGATCTGTCTTCCCTAGATTCGTCAATTCTACTTTCGTTGACGCGTTTCGGAGAACCTCCATTTTCAAAAACTATATCTATACTCTATATATAGATATAAATATAGTTTAGATAGAGATATATTGAGTATAGATATTTTTTTGAAAATGGAGGTTCTCCGAAACGCGTCAACGAAAGTAGAATTGACGAAGCTAGGGAAGGGAGATCATTATACTGAACATAGTGATTATTTCATTGCCTCATTACAAAAAGTAAGCAGAGGCGATGACATCTGAAAAATTAACTTATTTTTTCTTTTTGATCAAACGATTTTGTTAAACATTCTGGTCTGATGAAAATTAAAACTATGGTCAATCTAGAAAATTTGAAATCTAGATAATGCTAACATGACGGAAGCGAATTTTCAAAAGTAATTTTCTTACACATTAACCCATTTTTGAAACTCTAATGTCAACATCGCAAACAGGAAAAACCCTACGTATATTAGTATTTTAAACTTTCACACTGTATTAAAAGTAAAAAAATGAACCAATACCGCCAAAAAAATTAAATTTCTTAATTTCAACAGATTTTTATAATTAAAAATATTAATTTATGCAGTATTAACACCGATTGGTTGCAACAGTGAAATTAGATTTTAAAAAGATTTTAAAAACATAAATAAGTTACGAATCCTTGACAGTATAACAAGTTTAAATCAATTTGGAGTACAACTGTGAACGTGAGCGTTCTAACACACACGCGCACACACGCAAGATCTCTCTCTCTCTCTCTCTCTCTCTCTCTCTCTCTCTCACACACACACACACACACACACACGCAAGATCTCTCTCTCTCACACACACACACACGCGCGCGCGCGCACGCAAGCTCCCCTCTCTCTCTCTCTCTCTCTCTCTCTCTCTATCTATCTATCTATCTCTCTCTCTCTCTCTCACACACACACACACACACACACACACACACACACACACACACACACACACACACACACACACACACACACACACACGCACGCACGCGCACACACGCAAGCTCCCCCTCTCTCTCTCTCTCTCTCACACACACACACACACACACACACACACACACACACACACACACACACACACACACACCACACACACATTTATATGTAAAAACTTCAACGACCTGACAAAAATTGATCTAAAGGTCAGGATCGACACTGATTTCAAGATGCCGGGTTTAGGTCTTACCATGATAGTAGCTCCAATAGAAATTCCCCAGAAATGGTCCAGTTCAAGAGTGTCGTTGTGTAGGCTTCGCAGAAATTTGCTCACGGGATAAACATAACCTGTGCACACAGAGACATTCAAGTAAAAACTACTTTGTTGACTACAGTGGATGTGAAATGTATATATATCCATTAAATATTATATATCCATCAATATTTCATATTCATGAAATAGATTTTTGCCACCACCAACACCGTGTAGTTTAACTTCCTGTAATATACTCCGCACAGTCAAACATGTTTCTGCTTCGTATAATGGTATTCAAGGCCAGCAGTTAGTGATTTAATCACTTATGCACAATATGGAGCGCCGCTAATGCATAAGTAGGAATATTAATGTAGAAATTATAAAGTTGTGAATGTTAATAACAAACGGTAACCTGTGTGAAAACTATTAATATTCATTGAAAGCGACACAAGTGTGAACATTGCTTGGTTAATAAATTATAGCACATTAATTGAATATGTAAATAATTAATGTCTAAATATCTTAGGCAGGATAGTAGCGGCAGATAATAATTTATAAAGATATGAAATACGCCACTTGTTTGTTTATATTAGGACGCATATGCACAGTGTGGTTATTAATGGCTCAAATAGTCAACCTCATTTACAATAAAATGTAATAATTATTATTCATACTATAACTAGCTGTACTATCCCGCGTTATCCGTTGGAGGGATAATAAAATTTTTTATTATTTTATACATTAATATACTCTAAACATTACTTTCACACACACACACACACACACACATATATATATATATATATATATATATATATATATATATATATATATATATATATATATAGCTACTGCTAGATTTGAGTATTTTGACCTTCACTTTGTAAATATCAGAATGTAATTAAATACAATAATAAAACAACAGCGCTGTCTATCGCAGTGGTCCGCAAACCGCGGCTCTTCCACGAAATCTTTAGTACAGTCACGGAACATTATTTATTAACTTGCCTTGTAAGACATGAATAAACTTTTGGAAACGCAAGTCTACAGAATTTTTTTTTCTATGTTAGAAGAAGTAATTTCATTCGAAAACAAATGCTTGCCCTTTGCCGAAGATTTTGAAAGAGAAACTCTAATACACTTCCATGCCTATTGAAATATTGTCGAGAAAATAAGTCCAATATTGACATTTGCTAGTTCAGAACAACACTGTTAAATATGAAGGAAGCTTTTCTCATCGGGTTCAAAGACTTTAAAAACAGCAACGCGATGTTAGTCTTTTTAAAAAACCTCTGAACGCCGCGGAAACAGAAATAAAGTTTTCGCCCTTTAATATTGGTATTGGTAACACTGAAATGTAGATGCTGGATTTCAAAAATAAATAATTGTGGAGTTCAAAATTCGAGCGTCTTTATACCGATTTAGAGACAACATACAAACCTGACACCCTTACTTTCCAAGGAAATGCAAAGCCATTGTTCACATTAGTGGAGTATTTGTAGTTTTTTTAAGGAAAACTTTTATATTATTTAACTTGTTATATTTTTTAATAAATATTATCTTTATATAAGTATGGTACCAAGTTTTATTTAATGTACCGTTAGTTAAACTAATACATATTTAGCAAAGACAAGCTCGAGAATGTACTTTTAATTCTAATTATTTCTATAAAAATGTCTCTACTAAACAAAAGCTTAAGTTTATAAAAATGGCTCTTTGATTAAACTTAAATTTTCTATTATTTATATTTTGCTCTTTTGGAGGACAAGTTTGCCGATCACTGAATCGGATTTAATTCAAACTACTCTGTAAACACAGCAGTCGATGGAAAATAAAGAGATATGACGGTGAAACACCACTCCTAGCAACAATAAGAACCACACTGTGATTTTTTTTTTGCGTTTAACGTCCGACTATTGTGCACACTTGAACTAATTCAGACGATGGGATGATTTATAGCGTATGAAAATGCCAAGCCCTGGCTGGGAATCGAACCCGGGTCCTCGGGGTGAATCGAACCCGGGTCCTCCTAGTACGCTCTATCAACTAGGCCACCGAGGCGGCTACCACACTGTGATTTTCCAAGGAAACCAGTTTAGTAGTTTTTTGCGTGTGTAAAGGATACATATACTGTACAAACATAGCCTATATTGTAGCATTAGGAGCGTTTGTATCGAAAGAAAGGGTAGAGAAAGTTTGGTGATCGTAAAAAAATAAATGTCGAGGTATTTATGGATCTATTCCGTTTGCTTGAATATCTGTCCGGCAGAACACAAGGCTAAAGGAGGTCAGATTCTGTCAGGTCTGGTTTGCCTATATGTCAAACCTATTTTAACTAAACTCGTTTTTTTTTTCACCCCGAGGACCCGGGTTCGATTCCCGGCGAGGGCTTGGCATTTTCATACGCTATAAAATCATCCCATCGTCTGCATTAGCCCAAGTGTGCACAATAGTCGGACGTTAAAAAAAAAAAAAAAAAAAAACTAAACTTGTTTTAGCACCGTTTGGTAAAAAAAAAACTAATAACAATCTTAATTTCCCAAAATAAGCTCTTTTAAATAGATAACAATGATCGGCAGGATTGGCCTGCCTCTCTAAAAACCGGGTCAGGTGACATCGAAGGTCACGTTTCTCAAAATAGTTATATTTTATTTATTAGTTATTAAATTGTATAACTATAAAATTTATAAATTATAACTTATTATAATTTATAAATTATAAACTATAACTATTTATAAATGTTATAAATAGTTATTTATTAGTTATTAAATTTGTAGTCACAGAGAGACCGATTAAGTTGAGAGTTTGTTTGGAAAGCACTTCCAGTTTTGTTCCAGTTGTGTTTGCGGTAGGCCTAGAGGGTAAACGAATGAACACGTAAATGAACAATAAATGAACGCTGTTTATTAAAGTAGGCTACAATCGACGAAAGGAGAGACAAACGACGGTACGACTAAAAACTTATTCAACCCTCGGCGAAGACAAAGAGTGGCAACATGAGTAATGAGTCAGCATGCGCAGACAAATAACCGACATTAAATACAATGTCGCACATCGCACTCTGCCCCCCCCACTTTCTCTCTCTTCTTGATGTTACTATTAGTCTGCGTGAGACGACAGAGTGAATTCTTGCCATAACTCATTCGCTTAATGTATTTATTTAGCAACCGTTATAAAATTAGTAATTGCAGCGGTCATTATGTTTCTGAATGAATGAGCGCCGATTCTAAATTAAAGAACACTTTTCTTGGGGGGGAGGGATGCGTGTCCGATTCGGCACATTGACTTTAGTAACTGAATAACGTTTTAAATCGCATCAGTTTGACTGACGTAATAAAAGCAAATTACCAAAAAGTATAAATTTCACATTTTTATTTTTATTTACCCTTTTTAAAATGAACAGTGACAGTCGTTCGGTTCGCATTTGTGTTTCAAATGAAATAATTAAATATATTTTTGCACGTTTTAACGCTGATATCAGGTTTTCCGAAAGTAATCTTACCAGCTGCCAGATTGGAATGTTTGAACCGATTTTTATTTAACGACCTCTCAAATTTACAGTACAGTTGAGGACCGGGTCTGGGCTAGGTCCAAGATTGCCGCTTATAGTTTCAGCGACCTTCGTAATCAACGTTGAAAATCTAAAAAAGGGCGGTTAGGGTTAATTTTCATAATCTTATTCATATTATATTTCTGAAAGTTCGTGTGTTTGTTTGTTTGTTTGTTATTCAATCACGCTTTAACTACTGGACCAATTGAGATGAAATTTGGTGCGTTTATGGTTTAAGTATCAGAGATACATATAGGCCTATTCCCGTTTTACAAAACATCATTATACTACTTACCCAGGCCAAAATAATTATCAGTTTTTAGTTTTGTAACATCTGTTAACTATAGTTAGGTTTAATTACTGTTTACTGAACATGAGATTTAGGCACCTGAGATGGACATAGATCTAATCTAATTTTACAAATCTTAATCTATGTTTTATTTATTGCAAAATTATTGTTTTTAATGTTACATTTTCATCTAATAATCACAATCTGGTATTTTTCATTTAAGACTATTCAATGTTTTTAAAGCAGAGTGCAGAATATATATATATTATATACAATTTTATTAGGATACTTTAATTGAAAGGTAGTATATATATTTGTGTAATTACATTATATGAAAAAATGGTAAATATGCATTGCAGCATCTATTCGAGTTTTCGATATTTTTCTTACTAAAATGCTTTATTATGTGCCCAAAAGCAAGAATCCAAAATATGAAAGCAGGAGAAGTACGATAAAAATCGAAAATAAAAGTGACCAACATAACCTCAAAATTGCTACCGGCGAAAATCGGTACCGTGTTGTACTGATTTTAGACGTATTTTTATTGTTTTACTGATCTACAGATCAGTAAAACAATAAAAATACGTCTAACACGGGTTTGGGTGATATGTATTATAAAGCACGAATATGCTCGTTTGCTTAAGTAATCCTGTTTTGTTATTTTTTTAAATTTCGCTTCCATCACGTAAACGAGACATCGTGCTTTCCGCGATACATTTATTGGAGTGGGTAGGATAATTGTGTAAAAAACAAACACAAAGTTCACACACGCATCCAATCGTTAGGAGGACTTGGACACCTAGATGCCCCTAAACGATAATACGGAACATTTTGAACTTGACAGGCGTTACAAGTAACGGTTTCTGCTGAGGAAGGCTCTTGGTGTTGGTATTACGATTTCGGCGATGTTTTCAAAATACCAAAATGCGAAGAAGTTTGTAATCAAGAGCAATAGCAAACAGCACACCGCTCTCGTCCTGTGACCTTGGCAATATCCGACTGCACGAGCTCGTATCTGAAGTTGGCAGCAAGTGACGGGATGGGTAGAAGCCAAAACTCTTACCAGTGAACTGGAAGCAGATAGCCTGGAAGCGGAGGCGGTCGTTGACTCGGAAACTGCCGCAGATAACCTCGGCTAAATGCTCGCAACGCCCGTTAAGGGTTTCAACTTGTACACTTGTGTCAGCCTTAATGGATATTTATTTAAATTCACACACTGAGTTCCGCGAGGGACGATAATTTTACAAACATAAATGTTATACGCATGCGCAAATTGAAATAAAAACCGAGTACAATCGAGAGATAGCTTAGTTTAACTTTCTGTTTGAGAACTCTTGGGAAATACGCAACGTTAGTCACATCCATTCAGAAAATATCGACAACAAAACGAACATATCGCAAATCGATTTTGAGAAAGTAATTATAAGGCCGGGCGGCCGCCAAATGCTGAGCGACAACTGCAAGCGGAGTTCAATCAGTTTAAAGAACACGTGTTTATCTTTAGGCCATTCTACGAAACTACTGTTTGAAAACCGTAACTTAGGCAACAGTGACCTAGGAAACGAGAAATAATAAATTTGTAGGAGTGGTGAGGTAACCGACCTAGACATAGTCGAAGCTACGCTGAGGTAACCGACCTAGACATAGTCGAAGCTACGCTCAGTTCCGTTACATTAAAACCAATTTGGTGGCCGCCCGATCTAAGGCTTACATGATTTCTGGTGTAGATTATGTTTTGTTTAAATAGGTTAGGGTCTATAAGTGAGCAAATTTTTATCACAACCGTTGCAACTGTTTTGTGGTTAGAAATCTTTTTAAAACCGGATTTTAACGACATATAAAAATCGACTTTAACGATTTTGAATAAACATTTCTCTAATGTAGCCCATAGGTATCGAAACTATTCGATACGATATCGCAAAAAAATCTGGTTTAAGATTGTTTTTATTGGAAACGATTGAATTTGAATTGAATTAAAAATCGGTTCACAATGTTTTGCTTAAATTCTGGTCTTTTATGAGAAAACACAAAATCCATTAACATTCCGGGTCCAATGTAAGATATAGATAGGAAACAGAAAAATCCTGTTTCTGCAGATAGGCTTTGCAGATTTGTATAATTTTTTATCGTACCGCCAATAAACAAAATTTTAAATTGAAGCAAGTAACCCAGTTGTAGTATGCGGGAGAAATACAAGAAGTCCGGGCGATTGCCAGGTCGGCAGCGGGCGGCGAGGCACCCTTCCGGTTCGGAATGGTGAAGTGAAACTAAGAAGTTCGTTTATTTATATTTGGTCGGATCCCTCCTATTTCCTCCCGAGCAAGTTGTGGTGTCTTGTGCTGTTGGTAAGCTGCTGTGTAGATGTTCTGCCGAACAACGATTGTTGATCTGTATTTATTCCCGAAATTATTGTGGGCACCATAATTTCTTAGAACCCCATTGTTAAAACTGGAGAAAAACGCACCAATCAGAATTAAGCTTTTGAGCACGGGAGATGCGAATTGATGCGCTGGCAGTAATGTTTGGGCAGAAGTGTATAAGCCTTGAGCAGTATAGACCCGAGATACGCGTGCACTACGAACCAATCGTGAGTGAGTTTTGGTTGACGGCAGTAAATTAGGTTTCACAGGCTAAGGCTCTTTTCAAGCCGGGAGAAAAGTACTGGGATTTTAGCGTTCTTGTTTTGGTGTTAATAAGCGAAACTAGGTTGTGTAGCTCAGTTCCTATTTTATTTAGGCGATGACAATCCTTTACGAAAATGAAACAAGCCCAATGCAACTTAGTTTATTCAATTTATTTAATTCGATGTTTGAACCACGTTTTATTAAAATTTGAGCAAAATCGGTTAAGCCGATTTTTTGAGAAAGTAGATAGAACATCAGCATTGTTGTTTTCAGATTTTACCCGTATATTTTTAAAACAGATTTTCCTGAATAACGACGGATACGTATCCTAGGCCTCGTATTAGTGCTTCTTTAATACTTACTCCGAACGCATTTCTTACATTGTTCATAGTTTATTGTCCAATCATTCCTTCGACTGAATTTACTTTAGACAGACCACTGCTGGCACGACCACGATGATCGTGTTTACAGAGTTCCGAATGAAATTTGAATATGAACGCAACCCTGCACACCACTTGCATGCCACTCGTTCAACACTTAAATTAGGCGTATAAAGAGCCAAGTGTCACGTCCCGCGCGAGACCACTTGATTGGCTGACAATAGAGGAGAGCGCTGTGACGTGCGAGTGTCCCATTGGTCAGCGTGTGTTTATGACAAGTGACAAGTCTCTATTTAATCTCAGGGCATTGTTGTCTGCCGACAAGTTGTGTTACTTCCACACGTCGAGGAGGAATGCAGTCCTGGTTACAGTACCATGCTAGTTAGTGTTCCGGTGACCTTCTGGAATTTTTTAATTTTATAAAGTAAAAATTATAAACCGACTAAAAAAAAAATCATGAAAACAAATAGGCATTTTGCCGGCCTTAACCATCCCCCGCAGCCCTATTTCCTTTTTACAATCACAATTAAGAACTAACAACTCTAATTTTAACCGACTAATGTTTTTTTTATGATAAAAATAATAAAACATAACGCTGCCAGTCAAGGTAACACATTCTAAATGCAACCACTCACTTGCGTCATTGGGTAACTCACAGTGATATGGCTCTAAATAGAATTGCGTCCGGGTTGGGAGAGCACCAAGTTTGTTGTGTAGGCATCAGTTGTACATAGCAATGTCCGAGCATTAGCCTAGCGCAGACTACCTTTCTTCCTCTTCAAAGCGAGACTAAGACGGTGGCGCTTCTATTTCTAGCCGAGCAATGAAGGTTTAAATTGCTATCGAGTGTGACTCCTTATGATAGCCTAACTTACAAATACCCGGATTGTTTTCAAAGTCGACATCGAAATTAAAGAGGACTGAATTTATTTGTAACTCTTCAAAAATAACTTAATTTTATTTGCAAAAGATGACATTTTCTTTGTTTTCTGTCGTTATTTATTTAACTGGATTTTTGGCCATAAGTACTGTATGTGTACAAAATTTCCTGCGGCGGCAGCAGAAATGAGCAGATGATCGCTTAGCGAACACACACACACCTATTTTACATGGCTATAAGATACCGTGTTGGTGGACTGTATGACACCGGTCTAGTGGTGTATCAAACAGAGCCATGGGATACCTAGCAACCTCCCGGTGTGCCGGGCTCTGTGTGGGACATAATTTTCCTATCTACTCATAGGAACATGACTAAGAACGAAAATAGAATAAGCGGAAATTCACAGCACAACAAAACGCTGGCCAAATGGGGCACAACCTCCGTGATATTGGTAAGGGGGGATAAATTGAAAGTTAATTAGCAGAACAAGCATATTCAAGTACCACAATAATGAATTGGGAAATCATCAATTAGAAATGAGGGAGTTACCTTGTATCCTCTCCAAATCTTTGACTTTATGAAGAAGCTACGACCGGAGAAGGCACCGTACCTCATCATCTCAGTTCAGGAATACGGAAAGAGGACACAATAGATCCACATAGGTCGTAGTGCAACAATAACCCTGGAAAGTCATGGATTCATGTTTAAAAATTACACAAATCTGAAATATCAATAACCGCATTTAAAATTATATATGTGTATATTATTATTATTTGTGCTTAACGTCCGACTATTGTGCACACTTGGGCTAATGCAGACGGTGGGATGATTTATAGCGTATGAAAATGCCAAGCCCTGGCCGGGAATCGAACCCGGGTCCTCGGGGTGAAAGCCCAGTACTCTATCAACTAGTCCACCGAGGCGGCTCTGTATATTATTTTTGCAACATGAAACATATAAAAATAATTTAAAAAGGGGTTAGTTTCCAAAAATAAAAGCAAAACAGTTTAAACCACATTTTGTCGACACTTTGAACGTAGATGGCCAACCAAACAACTTTTTGCAAGGTCAAAAAACAGAAAAAATCATTACAGCATTCTTTCGCTAAGAAATTAATTAGACCCGTAAAAATTTTTTCACCCAAGCAATAAATAAAGATGAAAAAAAAAATAAAAACAAACATCAGCGAAAGTAACGTAAATAAGCACATCGCGGACATATTATTACAGTTGTTTGAAATAAAAGTAAACATTAAGTAAGGTTTATTTACTGAAGAATTAACAGAAATAGAAAAGCCAACAACAAGCGTAGGGCGTATATATTATTCAGAGAGCTAGAGGGCAAAGTATAGGGACACTAAATCTGTCAGGCTCGAGCGGCGGTACAAGGCGCAAGTCCTAATTATTTCTTTCAAAATGTCCCACATGTCTATCAAAACACGGGCACCGATGTTAAAGGAGAAATTGTGACGTCATTTCCTGTGGGAAAAAGAAATGCAGTGACTCAGCGGCTTCGGTTCCAAGTATCTTAATATAACGGTAAAACGGGACAACTTATAAATTAAAATAATAAAACAGCAACAAAACAGAAACATTACTAATTTTTGTTTTGTATTATGCATTAAAACAAAACAAATATAAAATTAGGGACAATTATTTAAGGCTATAGCTTAAGAGATAGCCTATAAGTATTGTTTCAACATGTATAGGATCCGTTTGAGCTTTCCTTGATTGAATCGGTTAAGCAGATTTTGAGGAACTACGTAAGTTTTTTTCTTATGCGCTTTTCCAGTTAAATAAGTTTGTTTTTTATTACTTAAAATTTTGTCTCTATTGGCAAATTACAATAAATATAAAATGGTAACATTCCATGCAAAACACAGACATTTTTGTAGTGAAAACCACTACTTTAACTTCATGAAAACGAATATACATTTTTTTTACGCAGCGAAAATAAACCTTTAAATTTGACACACTAAACTAGGTTATCAGTTCTTGGTTTGGACCTATAACCACACTTTGACACATATCTGTAAACACCTACGTTTAGATGTTTTCAATTGCATAATCTGTTTATTTCGGCAGATTGTCTTTAAACCAGAAATACTTACGGATATACTGACGCATCGCTTTATATGTGCGGTATTATTTGTAACCGAACGCGTACACAGACAACATTATTTTACAAAACACTTCAAACTTACCCGGAGACGTAACTTAAAGTAAAAATATTTAATCGAGCAGAACGGTCCCTTCCCGTGTCCCACGGAAAGCAATTGCCCACAAAATGTTACAAATAAATAACGCCTCGCGACGGATTGTGGACTGTAAATCACACGCATTTGTCGATCCCGTGAAAGAGACAATTTGGCAACAAAGGAAGCGCACACTGCTCGAGTAACTTGGGCATGAACTTTCCCGCCTGTTCAATACGGTCTCAATACAAAATTAAAATGTCTTTTAGAGGTTGACTGCTTATTTTTCTATAGAGAAGATATAAATCTTTCTACTCCATTGACCGAGAATGGATGAAGCGGTCTTAACACTCGAGAGATCAGCCATCTTGCTCCGCTGAGGCAGGGCAACACACCTGGCACACACCGTCCCGTAACCACAGAATCTCGTGTTTTACAACATTTTATTTTCTATTCTCGTAGGCGATAAATCATTTTTATAGAACACTTCGGTTCGCAAAATACGAATAAAAAGCAAAAGAACTGCAGCGTGTGTCAGGCTAAACATCTGGAACTAAATCAGAGGCAGTTTTATTTCAATTTATATCAAATACAAAAACAATCGTAACTCAATGACAAAAAACTTAACATAAATCTGCATAGCTGTTCCAGATTTAAGTGCTTAAATAACCAACTGAAACTAATATAATTTTTTTTTTTAACGTTCGACTATTGTGCACACTTGGGCTAATGCAGACGATGGGATGATGTATAGCGTATGAAAATGCCAAGCCCTGGCCGGGAATCGAACCCGGGTCCTTGGGGTGAAAGCCCAGTACGCTATCAACTAGGCCACCGAGGCGGCTAAACTAATATAAATATAAAAGATAAAATGGGAATAATGTACAGCAAGAAATTGAACAGTGTTATAGCACCTCTTTATAAGCAATGTTCTTCCTAAGCAAAATCGTTACAAAAACGTTGTAGGCCTTGTGTGTTCTTATCAATATGAACTTCTGTTACAATAGACGTTATAGTTATATTTAATACTTGTATGACCTGTTAATATAGCAGTGTCATTCATTACATTTAGGTTATTTAATACAATAGGTCTTACTTTGTTCTATTTTCGTATTTAAAACTATAACCTACAAAATTAATGACTGAATTCTAACATTGTACCTTACAGAAATATTTACAAATGGAACCTACTATAACCGGATTTTACATTGCAAACCTAAATTAGGCTACAGTATTTACTGTTTACTAAAAGCAGGGTCTTTTATTTAATAACATTTACACATTAGAACTGGCCTAGATTGTCTTACCGATTCTACTTTCAAAACTGATTAGGTCAATAATTATTTAAGTCTTGGATAAATAATTACTTTAAATATTACTTCCAACAATTTTTTTAGCTGTTCTGGTACACGCACAATTAATTACTTCTGTCACCTATGCCTGCATTGTGCTGCACTCTCACTGGGAAACTTTATACTGTTCCTGCAACTTTGTTTACAGGCATTTTATCTTTTTTAACTTAGCATTATTTTATTGTAAAGCCTTAAAACGGAAAAGCATGAAGCGTGAGAGTTGCCCCGGTGTTCTGACGAACCTGCAGGCACCCCACATGTGTAGTTTCAATAAAGTAGGGTTGTTTTTGATGCGAACCTAAAGGAATGCTAAGCGTAATAATATGTGAAAGATACTGTGTTATTCTGACAAACATTTCGTTAACATTGTTAAAACATAATCCGATACTGAAACGACTGAATCAACAATAACAATTAAAATACCTTATAGGATACATTTTAATTTTAATTTTAAAAAACGCTATCAAGTAAAAGCCGAACTTACGTAAAATTTATCAAAATCGACTCACCCGTTTACACATATATTAAAGACTCCTCAATAAGTTAGACCGGCGTTCGGTTCAATGGTAGGTCTGGCCTGCATTTTACCATTATTTTCGCTGCAATAGCCCAAACGAAAAATAACAGCTGACAGTAAATCCAATTTATGACGGGATTCTCGGGCCTGAACTATAAAATAACTTATTTTTGTTATAAGACCGAGTATATTTCAATTAGTAAATAAATTTCTATTTACGTCCAATATATTTTCCCGCAATTTGTGACAAATGTTTGTACACGCCTGGATCACAGTGGCATTGTTAATCGGATTCTTTGATCTCGTTCTTCAACAATAACACGCCGTTTACTTTGGGTTTGTAAGGCATGTTATCTTAACATCACTGAATGCAGCCACTCGACAGATGTTTTTGCGATGAAGAGATCCCAAGTTTTCTCAGTTTTGTAAACGCTCCTCATTGTAACTTCACGCATTGTGTTGATTCGTTGTGACTTCTTTGTGTAGCCCACGCAGGGGTTAACCGTTCTCAAAGGTAACTTTAATAAAGTGGAAGGCTGCATTGTTGTTGTAATATTATACGGGCATTACGATCAAACTGGCACTGAGCCATTCGCTTACAAGAAGTATTGTACGCCTGTACCTCAGTGCATATTAGTTAATTTTAATTGTGTAAAAAAACTTTAATGTAATGTTTTTGTCGAAATGGGCCAAAAATGTAGCCCGTTAAA
>CM040185.1:100295420-100307920 GCA_022606455.1 Callitettix versicolor
GGCGCGAGTTCAACTAAGCACGGGAGCCGCACATCCGAGCCAGTATTTTTGCCCAATTAACAAATTAAAATCATAAAGTGTCTTGTCTGTTAGAACACTGCAAAAGTATAGCCTAATACACTCTACTTGTTTCATTCCATAACAAGCTTAATCCGTGATTGAACGCTATTTCTAAAATAAAACATTAACTGTTACATTAAACCGTTAACTGTTCGAATTAACTGTTACTTCCTTCTATTTTTACACACTTTTATTTTCACTCTGTGTTGTACGTCTGGGTCGAATTTCTAATCGATTTATCGATCACTTTCTCTTGTCGAATTTAACTGGGAACTTTGCACACCCGTGTAGTCTCGATGACGATGTAATTTGCAATTATAAAAAAAAGGTGGCAGTGGCATGACTGTCGAAGAATTGACTACTTCTTATCACGAGTTATGCTATTTATTTTACACCACAAAATAAAATTTATAATCGATTTTCAAAATCGTGAGTACGTTCACAGCTTAATATATTTCTAAATACAATATTACATGATTTTATAGTTTTTTGCCAAGACATAGATTTTTACTACTCGACACTAGAATACGCTATAAATGACCATGGTAGAAGCACGGAGTCTCAAACGTATTCCTGCTACTCTTAATATCTGATCCTGTGACTTATAAATTGTCATTGTAAATGCCAACTTGAATGGAAAATGCAATATTTTAATTTGGAAAGGCAGGTTGTTTGGAATTATAAGATTGTTTCAATTAAAATCATTGCAAATGTAAGCTTATAAACAATAATTTTATAATAAATAATAACAGGGATTCAGATTTTTAAAACGGAAATACATCTATGTCCATCTCAGGTACCTAAACCATGCTTATTTTAAATTTCATCTCAATCGGTCCAGTAGTTAATGTGTGATTGAATAACAAACAAAAACACACACATAAACTTTCAAATTTAAAATATTATATTAAGAAGTAAAAAATATTATTAAAACGTCAATGTTGTTGCCTACAGTTAACACATATCACAAAACTGAATACTAAATAATTCAGTTGCACTGGATAAGTAGTATAATGGCATTTAAATATTTATTATTCACACCTACCAATATATAATAACGTATAAATGTCACTGTTACACAGTTAACACTTGTCATAAAACTAAAAACTAAATAAAGTTGGACTAGGTAAGTAGTATAATGGCGTTTAAAACAATTTATATATTTATTATTCACACCTACCAATATATAATAAACGTATAAAACGTCACTGTTACACAGTTAACACTTGACACAAAACTAAATAATTAAATTGGACTGGGCAAGTAATATAATGGCGCGAACATACAAGTTTTCACTTAAAAAATACATTTTAAAACAACAATATGTATAAGAGCGTGATGCGTGACGGCAAATTGAATTTTTTCCCGTGCAAAACATACGGCCATACCCCGCCGTAAGAAGTAGTATATAAGTATAAGCTATATATACATATATATAAGAGTGTGATGCGTGACGGCAAATTGAATTTTTTCCCGTGCAAAACATACGGCCATACCCCGCCGTAAGAAGTAGTATATAAGTATATACATATATATAAGAGTGTGATGCGAGACGGCAAACTGAATTTTTTCCCGTGCAAAACATACGGCCATACCTCGCCGTAAGAAGTAGTATATAAGTATAAGCTATATATACATATATATAAGAGTGTGATGCGTGACGGCAAATTGAATTTTTTCCCGTGCAAAACAAACGGCCATACCCCGCCGTAAGAAGTAGTATATAAGTATAAGCTATATATACATATATATAAGAGTGTGATGCGAGACGGCAAACTGAATTTTTTCCCGTGCAAAACATACGGCCATACCTCGCCGTAAGAAGTAGTATATAAGTATAAGCTATATATACATATATATAAGAGTGTGATGCGTGACGGCAAATTGAATTTTTTCCCGTGCAAAACATACGGCCATACCCCGCCGTAAGAAGTAGTATATAAGTATAAGCTATATATACATATATATAAGAGTGTGATGCGTGACGGCAAATTGAATTTTTTCCCGTGCAAAACATACGGCCATACCCCGCCGTAAGAAGTAGTATATAAGTATAAGCTATATATACATATATATAAGAGTGTGATGCGAGACGGCAAATTGAATTTTTTCCCGTGCAAAACATACATTCATACCCCGCCATAAGAAGTAATCACTTCAATTATACAATTATTAACATTTTACAATAAAAAATGGTGCATTGAATTCTGGATTTGAACCAACTACCAAAACTATTACTCTACTAAACCCTGACCGCCTCGAGCAAGGTAATATACCGGTTATATTATTGTTAGGTTTATAATTTCTTCAAATACGATAGATAAATGACAGACAGACGCAAACAGGTCTGACCTACTTACACCCTCCCATCCTCACAGGACACATAAAATAAAACTTCTTCATTATTCAACGGTTACAAGTCTTTATTATCTTCCAAACAGATCCGGAGACAGAACAAGCCTAACTAATGTACAGCACCTCGAAGTATGTCTTCATCCGACCCGACTACACTGTAATGAAGGCAATCACTCACTCTCGCTAGAGTGACACGGTTCTTTACTTTCAGCATGTTTTAATAAAACTATTTATTTCAATGAGTATTTGTACAAAAAGCGTGTTTACCACAACGTTCTTCGCTCCGTATTCTGAATGCAACACGAATAGATGCAGGCGTGGTGAACTTTGCGACAGTAAATGGTGAGACTGCTCAACCTACAGATTAAGTATTTTAACCACAAATTGGTCAATATAAACTGAATAATTGCCGCACGCAGCTCTCTCGCTGACGTCTATTTCTTAATTTAATGCAAATTTTGTAAATTCAAAATGCTAACATTTATTTAGCGGTTACGGTGGTGAGACAAAGTTTTCAAAAAAATGTAAGATAAAAATGAACGGGATAGAATTTTTACAGATTTTAAATGGCCGCCGTTTTGGAACTGTTGAACGACATTTTACTGATTAACATAACAGACTTGTCTAACTATTACCAAAATCGATTTTTGCGCCAAGTTTGATGAATCAAATCGGACTAAACACACACACGCGCGCGCGCGCGCACACACACACACACACATGCACACACACACACACACACATACATACATACATACATACATATATATATATATATATATATATATATATATATATATATATATATATAGAGAGAGAGAGAGAGAGAGAGAGAGAGAGAGAGAGAAGAAAGAACCCTTATAATGCTTGCGATGACAAGGGCCGGTGACAACCCTACTCCCAAAACTTAAGGGCTGGCTGAAAAACGTTAATATCCCAGGTGAAGAGCAAGGAGAACCATGGGACTCCTTATAAGGCGCTGTGGTTTGAGAGTGCACATGAACAGGATAGATTTTTTTTTATTTTAAGGCGAAAAGCACATTGAGGCTATTATCGCCTCCCTAAATGTAAGTGTGAGTGTAAAGTATTAGAGTCGTAAGTGTAGTGTTGTAAGTGTAAGTGTTTGTTAGACTCGGGTACCGCGAGGGACGTCTAAATCCTCTCAATAGGTGCAGCTAGTCTGCACCCCCCTGCGGTAGAACAGGATAGAAATGTAGGCCTACCACGGATGAACCATTGTGCAGGAACTAAGAGTAAACTGCTTCCAAGGCAGTGAGGACCTCCAGTCAGCGGACTACCCCATTGAGGGCACCAGTCGTGCGTCAAATCTCATAATTTCAAAAACTTAAATGACTACATTTAATACACTTTCTTTGGAAGCAAGACAAACAGTTCAATACAACACTGACCTGTGCGAAGTCTGCTTATTACAATTGGCATATTCCTTACCTTATGTAGATGTTCCGTCTTAAGAATAAAAAGCCTTAAGAAAATGCTCTCCGAACTTTCAAGCTTCGAGAGCTTTAGAAACACACTGTAGGCCTACCCGTTCTTCGAGGCTTGGTTTCGGCCACCTACCGCGCACCGTCTTCATGCGCGTTGTATCGGTCCCGAATAAATCTGCGCCAGAAAACCAGTTCCTCTACTCTTCGTCACTTCGCCCCGCGATGACATCCAGGCGGTGACTTCGGTCGGTAATTGTTTTGAATTATTACACCGTTGACTGATTTACAGCGGCCTACCCAACCTTAACCGGTCGACGTTATGATCGACTCTGAATTTGCATCTCGGTAATGATCGGCCGTTGATTTACGGTCCGGCCTTTAACGTGATTTATCGATTCATTTGTAATCGATTCTCGATGTTTAATTACGTCGCGAAAAGCATAAATTAAGGAAAGTCGGATCAGCAGGCTCGGCTGTTCTGTGTAGATTCGCAGACAAGATTAGGCGGCGTACAAGCGCAACCCAGTTCAGGCGAGCATGTACTGATAAAATCGGAAAGAAAAGGCCAAGTTATTTGCAATAAGCTCTAGTTATGCGCAAATATCCTTTGGAAAAAGCGGTCATCGTGGTAACATCCAGGTCCAACACTATGATATGAGCGCGATCCTGACCACTAGAACATTTTTTTTAATTGTTAGATAGATAGATAGATAGATAGATAGTGTTTGTGTGTGTGTGTGTGTTTTAGCATCCTTACTTTCACAGTTTTGTACCGATTTGATCAAACTTGGCAAAAGAAATGGTTTTGACATATGTCAAGCTTGGATGTCAGCTTCGTACCACGAATAAAACACACAAATTAAGTTCAGTCTCCAATAGTGTGTGTTCATATGCACACGCGCGCGCACACCTGTTCAGAAAAGAAAAATATTCAGTGTTCCATCGAAACAATAAAATTCTACGTTTTCAATTATCACTATACACACAATGGGCCTAGTATTTATTATACAATAGTTGTATCACTCGTTATACATTCTTTGTACTTTGCATCAGTCTGTTCTGTTGTTTGTCACCAAATTGCGGTTTCATTAAGGACGAAAAAGAAGTGGAAGGAGACCGCAACCACATCCGGTCTGCTGAGTTTATTTCCGGTATAAATCAGTGGCGGATGAGTTAAAGACTTTCTATAGACACATTAATCTGGCACCAGGCGCCCTTACTCGCTTCGCTTGAAATTAATCAAATGTGTTTACCGCGCGGGCCGGGTATTTACTTTGGCCGCAGATTGATTAACACGTGAATGGACGGCGGCCGGTGAAAGAAATGACAGATCACCGCGCTGTGGCCGAGTGTTTGCCGAGAGTCTTGCAGTACCCACCCCTACTCACTGAGGGGGTAAACACGTCCTTTTGGCGAGAATACTGTACTCGCGATGAACAGAGTACAGTTGTTGCCTAATCTTTACAAACTTAATATCACGTCGTACAATCACCGGGCATAATGGAAACGTTGAGAACACCGGGTAGAGAGAAATGTCCATACTAGAAAATATAATTACTTATAGCAACATAATCTTTTTTAAACCAAAAATCTGGTTCAAGAACCTATATATATATATATATATATATATATATATATATATATATATGTGTGTGTGTGTGTGTGTGTGTGTGTGCACGCGCGCGTGCGTGTAACTAAAATTTCGGTGCCATTACAATTTATATATATTCACTAGATTTCATTAGATGTATGTTTATTAGATTTTGCTAAAATTTTATTCATATACGAATAAATTCATTAATCAAGTCACAGCAGCTAATGTGAAATAAAAAACATTTTCAGATCAAGGGTAAACAAAAACAAAAAAATCGTCGAATCATCAAGTTTTCTTTCTAACCGTAACATTTTTGACATTTTAAATTTGGTGCACTATCATGCATTTTATTCATCATATGTTTCAATTTTAGAAAATTCGGAAATACCAAAAATAAGTTCTGACAGCCTCCGTTTTTTCCTGTTTACTCTTGAATAGCTAAATGAATTCTTTTGTACCTAATTTGGTATAATATTTAATAGTAAACTCGAAGTTATTTACGAATCGAGACGAACTGACTTTGCACCATTCTCCGGCTTGGCTAGGATACAGGCCTAAGTAAAATAGTTCGAACGGAGCCGTAACTTGGTTTTATCGCAGAAAAGTTTTAGTTGGAGCAATTTGTCCGACGCTTTATCTGCGCCCGTTATCTGGCATCGCTCTGGCGGGGGCTGCGCAAACTAATGCCCCAGAGGCCCAACGGAACGTCATCACCCCGACCGCAGACGAGATATTTCCAGACGCCACCCTCTCCCCATGTGCCACTTGCGCAAAACTGTTCAATAATGTCGGAAGTCATTGAAAGACTTAGGGGATGTTGGGACAACAAATTTAGGGCAAAATAAGAGAGAGGGGCAAGAAAGTGATATATTCAAAACGTCACGTTCAGGTATTAAAGCTGACATCTAAATGCTGTTCAGTTTTCCAACGCTTTGGGAATTGTTGGCAGAAAAATAATCCCTTTGATTTAAAGTTTTCACGATTGATTTAATGACGTTTGTTTAACCTTAACACTCGAGTAAGAAAATACAATATCTACACAATATTTAGCGGAAAATTCTTACATGAAAAAATATTTGTTTATTTTATTTATCGAGTTAGGGGTAACATTTTGAAATTAAAAGTGATAATGATTTCGAATAGGCTTTTTACATATTGAGCCATGACGTTTTTCTAAAAGTTCAAGTTTTATTATTTTCCCCAAATTTGGACAAGTTTGGTAAAAAGAATCGAGAAAAATTTACAAGACAATTCTGACTATACCATGCACAATTTACACATACATAGGCCTAATATACAAGAGATATTTAATGTATATTTAATGTATGTATGTATAATACAATATATTATATTGTATGTGTTACTTTTCAAAATGTTCGCAGTTTTTCTCCGATTTCAAATCAGCCACAATAATCGATTTTTCTCAAAATATGGTAAATATATTTAATTTTTAGAAGTCGTAACTTTTTTACCTTACATCTTTTCGAAAGTTTTTATTCACCTGGGTGTAATTAGTATTGAAATAATATACATAAACAAAAATTTTGAATTCTTCATATACTATAATTTTATTCTTTAAAAAGCTATATTTTCAATATAAATTTATTCTGCGACGTTTTTCATTCCGTTTTCTTTGTGGGCTAATCCCTTTTTCTTCCGCTACACAAGCCGCTGTTCGCTGCTAAATAGCCTAATCTACACGCACAAGCACACGCACACGCGCGCGCGCATACGCACACACACACACACACACACACACACACACACACACACACACACACACACACACACACACACACACACACACACACATAATGAAGATTAATTAACATATATGTCTACACACTTAGAAACGGGTGAAATTCGAGTAAATGACGTCACTAAAACAGCTGATCAACACAAACTTCAAAGCCTGGCTTATTAACTCTCCAATCTAACCTCTACGCTGATGCAGAGCAGATCCTCTCTCGACAACTTATGAAATTAAGTTCTAGCTGCTCGTCCACTTGGCAACTTGAGTAAACTTTGTCCAACTTTACTTAATGAGAAACACTTACAAAAATGCACCGTATCTCATTACTGTACAGTTAGGTAGGCCTAATACGCAATCAAACAATACAACAGCCTCGTATACTTCAGGCTACGTAGGCCTGCCGTGACGGGCAGTCAGTAATGGAATTTGCATTCAATCTCAATGTGAACTATTAAAACCTTATTAACTGTATTGCATTTTTAACCCAATCGTATGACTAAACATTATTTTATTATTTAACATTTTAAAATTTTCAGAATCCATTGAAAGTAATTTAACGGCAGTTAGGGTTTATTTTCGTATTTCAAATTGAATTTTAAGGGTTAAAATGCTAATTTATACAGATATTTGTATGACGAAACAATGACCGGAAGATTGTAAAATTAACGAAAAACATAAATGTTGCGTAGAGTTGACGCGGCTTCGAAGTCAGTACTTGTTCAATAGCCCTGTTTACACCGGTATCCGGAATCGCCTTTAAATGAAGTTGATGACTTGTACTTGCCTCCTCGTTTGTCAATTTTTCATTGCGTTAAATTCGATTTTGTTAATACGATTTCATTGCACCACAAAATTTGCTGTTCCGGGCGCCCCACACACGCACGCGCGCACACACACACATATATTATTATTATTATTATTATTTGCGTACAGACCCTGTTGGATCACGCAAAGCACTCCGACTCATGTCTTGTTCCTTCTAATCCTCCACACCTCCCTCATCCTGTCCCCATGGATCCTCCTCCGCTCCTCTCTCTCTCTCTCTCTCTCTATATATATATATATATATATATATATATATATTTCATTACCACAGCTCCCTGTCAAGCTGTTCATGTATTCTTTACTTTTTCGTTACAATACTCTATAAGATTCAACACATCACATTGTGAAAGAAGATATATATATATATATATATATATATATATATATATATATATATATATATATATATATATATATATATATATATATATGTGTGTGTGTGTGTGTGTGTGTGTGTGTGTGTCGTGATGCATAATCAACGCACAGCCCAAACTATGAAAGCTACAGACCTAAAATTTGAATGGAACCTTGGTTTCACCGTTAACATGTGCTCTAAGAAATGATTTTGCAAAATTTTGATCTTAACCTCATTAAACTACTGACCCAATCCAAGTTTAATAATCAACGTACAGGCGAGACTATTACAGCTAGACTTGAAATTTTCAGGATACCTTCATACACATACAACAATGTCCATCGTACAGTCAATTTAAAACGACGGTCCAAGTTATTATTACTAACAATTTTATATTACTTAAAACTTGTTATCGCTCCAGTGTTTGGATGGAATCCGCTACACAAATACTAATCACGTGCATCTCATTCCAGATTATAAATCCATTTTTTTAAACTATGAATGATGATTATAGGAATGACAAGAACAGTAGTTCTGCCTTCTGTTTCTGATATACGTTAAATTAAACGGACGTGCAATAAAAATGTTTTGCACAATTTTATAATTTCATTAATATTGTTATATTATATTTATAGGTAACTTGTAACTTATTTAATATAGCAAAAAAAATATAGCGAGCGAAGTCGCGACCGGTACCTGCTCTCTCTCTTTCTCTCTCTCTCTGTCTCTCTCTCTCTCTCTCTCTCTCTCTCTCTCTCTCTATATATATATATATATATATATATATATATATATATATATATATACACACATACATACTTCGGTTCTATGGACACATCAGTAGACTCCCAACAACGAGACTTGCCAACAGAATCCTGAAGTATATACAAGGAGTCAAATCAACAACGTCGTGGATCGCACAAGTCAGAATAGACCTATATGACGCAGAAATAGACTCAACAGACATTGAAGACAGGAACGCATACAGGAGAAAGATGCTCGATTGGAAGGTCCCAGAGAATGAAATCCCAAAGAGAGCAGGGGTAAAATGGACAGAGGAGCGGAAGAGGATCCATGGGGACAGGATGAGGGAGGTGTGGAGGATTAGAAGGAACAAGACATGAGTCGGAGTGCTTTGTCATATATATATATATGTGTGTGTGTGTGTGTGTATATATATATATTTGAAGAAGTTACAATTATTATAGTAATTAACATATTCACATGAGTTAGGGCCCATGTGTAATACACGTAATTACGAATCAGTTGTTTGCGCACCATGTCGGCCATACGTTAGTTAACTATTCAGATTACTGCGCTACTTGTCATTCAAGCGTTCAAACAGCTTTTGAATGTGGCAGTGTGTTTTGTATATTGTTGCTTATATATATATATAAGCAACAATACAAATATAAACGCAGCAACAAATACACCACACTGACTTGGGATCAGTGAGTCAGTATGTAGTATTTGGCCTTTATATATTACTAATTAAGCATGCAGGGTTACAGTTAGTTACAGCTGGTTTTAAGGAACTTACAGTTTAGCCACTTGGCTTCTTGGCGGACACACGTACAACAAACAGATTTCGAGCTTACCAAATTTAAGAAATAAAATAACATTTTTAAAGCACAATCGTCATACTTCTCGTATAGTAATATATTAAAAGTAACGATTGAAATAACCGATTACAGAGGCAGAGTTATGCAAGTACGTGGGTGTCCCGCCAGATAGCGCTCGTAACGCCTCTGTTTAGTTTCCTAATCTGTCATACACGTTGTTAGGAATGCCCGACAATAAATCTTGAAAACTTATTCCGAAACTGTTACCGGCTTCATTTCGCCGCTCATTTGGAGCGTTCAAAGCGCGTAATAAATAAAAGCCTCAAGCAAGCGTCGCGCGTCGCCCGTGCCGGTACCTATTTTTAACTGTGTTTGGACTAAAGTGATAAAAGGTTTTTGGAAACGCATTGTGGTGTCTGTTCTACCCTTTGTTGTAGTTGTTGCAGTGGGAAGACGTAACTCAATCAAAAACGTATCGCTGCACGCGTTCTTCTTTCTTCCGGCAAGAAAACACAAACTTAATGCAACAGAAACCATTTGCAATTAGGCCTACTTGCTTTATGCAGATTTTAAAAGTTATCATTTTCGAAGAGACTTCACTGTTTTAAAGCTATTGCCGATATCAGAACATATTTTTCGGAAGTTCACCATCGTAATCAGTATTAAAACCTGCGCATGCGCGTGTAGGTACTTCAAACATTCAAATTGCGTTAAAACACAAAATACGACCCTGACCGTCGTCACAGTAAATTTCTTATTTTCAGTGAAATTTAAAATGATAATTTAAGCAGCTTTTAACCTTGATTTCGATGAGATTTTCAAAAAAGGTAAATATAAAAAACGTTTTATATATTCCTTAAGATTTAGAATAACCGCAATGTTTTCTTTAAACTGTTGAAGTATTTTACTGGGTAGCGAAATGTCCAAGCAATTACTAAAATCGATTATTGTTGCAGTATTGCATCGAATCGGACCACAGTTGAGAAAGTGGTAGTGCTACGTTATACGTTCACTCATACAAATAAAATGTTTAACGATGATTTAGAGATCAGGATCGGTGCTCGTTGCTATAAAGGTCCCGGGTATTTACTATGATTATTATCTAATACAAAAACCCTAACGGCGACCCGTGGTGTCGTTTTCGTTTTATTTCGGAACCACCAAATAACTTTATTTCAAATTTCTTTTCTTTATTTGTGTTTAAAATATAAACTATTGACAACCAACGACAAATGTGAACGGATTTTGAGAAATTTATAGATTTCTTTTTCCATAATGTCAGTACTGAAAAGACTTTTTTATCTGCTCATACATTTTTGTATTAGATTGTTAAGGAACGCTCTTAGGAAAGTAAGCAATAGTTTTTTTTGAGTTGGTCTTAAGAAAATTCAATTTATTTCAATTTTTATAAAGATATTATCCAAAAAGAATCTTGAAAAAAAATTCTCTGCCGAGTATATACTCGTATACAGGGTGCAGACATCTAAATAAAAAAACTATTTATTTATTTTTGCCTGAAAACTTAAAGAGCCCAAAATCTAACGTGTACCTATTTAATCAATAACAGTGAATTGTACCAGTATAAAAATACGAGTGCAAACACGTAACGGCGTAACGGCGTAACGGAGTGATACGGAGCCGTAACTAATACTCAATATGGCGGCGTGCCAGTGAGTTTTTAAAAGCGATTAATCGCTACGCTCGCATCGCACAAAATATTACACAAGAATTAAAACAGTATAACACACCATTAAATTTTACTTAATGTGGTAATATATTAGCGGCAGGCTCGCGGGGCTGGGCGAGTGCCAAATTTGTGTCTGAGGTACGGTTTGTTAGACTTTGTGAATAGCGTGATGTTTGTCATTTCGCTGGCATCACGTTCCTTATGAATTACGCGGATGTGAGCTAACGTAACCGAGCTTCTGCAGCGCCATCATGGTAAGGCCCAGACCCGGAGCGTCTGAACACGGTCTCTTCTAGAAACTGGTGTGATGAACGAACTTACACGATGTTTCAATGTTTTCAATGTATATTAACATTGTTCCAGCCGTAAGGAATTATATATTTAATGCGAATTTTCAACCCAGGGGAATTTGTAAGTCTCAGTTCCACCTTGATATGAGCAACAATCCTGACTTTCAGAACACTGTGTGTGTGTGTGTGTTTGTGTTTATGTGTGTGTATGTGTTTGTGTGTGTGTGTGTGTATGTGTTTATGTGTGCATGTTTGTGTTTGTGTATGTGTGTGTTTGTGTTTGTGTGTATGTTTGTGTTTATGTGTATGTATGTTTGTGTTTGTGTGTGTGTGTTTGTGTTTATGTTTGTGTTTGTGTGTATGTTTGTGTTTATGTGTGTATGTTTGTGTTTGTGTATGTGTGTGTGCGCGCACACACACGCGAGCAAATTCCACATTCGCAATTTCGGTTCAATTCGATTGATTCAGTCTTTAAGCGAAAGTCAATTTTGATAACTTGTTCGTTATCCAGGAATGTCTGTTTAACAGTTTCAAAATGGTGCCAATTTAAAATCTTTAAATAAATCCTGACTTT
>CM040185.1:100312920-100322920 GCA_022606455.1 Callitettix versicolor
ACGGCGGGTTTTCTGCTTCTGTGTGTGTGTGTGTGTGTGTGTGTGTGTGTGTGTGTGTGTGTGTGTGTGTGTGTGTGTGTGTGTGTGTGTGTGTGTGTGTGTGTGTGTGTGTGTGTGTGTGTGTGTGTGTGTGTGTGTGTGTGTGTGTGTGTGTGTGTGTGTGTGTGTGTGTGCGCGCGCGCGTGTGTGTGTGTGCGTGCGCGCGTGTGTGTGTGTGAGTGTGTGTGTGTGCGTGCGTGTGTGTGCGCCTGCGTGTACAAAATATATATCCCAAAAAATAACGATAGCTGCCATTAAAAAAAAAACCAAGATATAAACGTAATAAAAATGAACTGAAATGTAGGTTTTTAAGGACCAAAGTAGTATTATGTCGCTTCGGAAGTTAGGCTAATGGCAAAATCAAAATTTCGGCTAGTAAAAAAACAAATTTCTAAAAATAGGGTTTGTTCAAATAACTCATTCATAAAACACTAAAGTCAGACCACAAAGTTTAAAATAAAATGTATAGTCCACAATAATATTCGGGAAAAAACAGCAATCTCGCTGACGTGGTGGAAGCGAATTCACAAAAACTTATTGCATAACAGCACGTTTTCTCATCCTATGCATTAAATCAGGATTTAAAATTACATTTGAAATACGAAAAAAGAATCCTGACAGCTGTTACAGAAATCTGGTATTTCCAATAAAATTTTAAAATCGAAATGTCTAACTTTACTTATAACTTCAAAAATATATATTTATTTATATCAGCTGTCTTTTTAAACAATTTAACTGTATATATATATATATATATATATATATATATATATATATATATATATATGTATGTATGTATGTGTGTGTGTGTGTGTGTGTGTGTGTGTGTGTCTTAGAAGGAACAAGACGTGAGTCGGAGTGCTTTGCGTGATTCAACAGGGTCTATACTCAAATAATAATAATAATAATACGGTATTACGAAAAATCTTAGGTCCCAAATTCCGTGACAACCAATCACTCCACATCAGGAATGAAACTCTTTACCAAAAAACTGAAACACTATCAGGCACAATAAGAAAAAGGAGAATTGATTTTTACGGGCACATCCTCCGAATGGACAGAAATAGACTAACAAAAAAAAATATTTGACTACTTTCGCAATAAAAGAGCCAAACCACTTTGGTTTAGAAAAACGTAGAAAGACATAACAGAACTACAAATCACTGACACTATGCTCATGGACAGAACAGCCAAAACAATAACCAAGGACAAGAAGCAACGGTTCCAAGGCAAAGTCAAATCCAAGCGAACGATCCAAATCTCTGACGAAGAAAGAAAAGCAAGATCACAACGAATGAAGTAATACTGGGCTACGAGGAAGGCACAGAACATTAAAAAGTGATTGATTTAGTGTACCCCAAAGTTGGGTGAAACAAATAAAGAGAATAATAATAATAATAATATATATATATATATATATATATATATATATATATATATATATATATATAATGCCATCAACTGTTATACATTTACCCTCTTTGTAATAAAAAAAAATTAAACAGCACCGAAACTAATAGATGTATGTTTTTTTGTTGAGAATATTGAAATCTAAAATAGTTTCACCAGATTCTGAGGTACAGAAAACAGACATTTTTAATTTCTGCAAAGAACTCCAATCACAGTACAATCTCTTCTAATGACAAAGGCAAGAGGAAAACGATTATGGAAAAAGTCAAAAGCCAGATCTCCCTCCCCGTTATCAACAAAACTTCGGCTATTGTATTCACTTCAAGTAGGGTATTTAAATTCTTCCAAATGCTTAGACTGAATGGTTGTTGAACAGACCCTACTGCACTCTAGTGGTCTGTTGTCGAACCACTTCAGCATTGCGGATCTGTTCCCATTCAAACAGATTCAAAGATTTCTTTATAAAAACCGATTTGCTTTACTGTTTACCATCTAAGGAAGGAATGAATCATAGCTTCGCTAAAGTGATGTAAGCTGATTTCCGAGAAGTAACCACATTAACAATGTGCGTAACAAATGTGCATTTTAATACGCGAATATTTTTATATTTTTCAAAAAAAACATTACCAGAACAAATCTTACTGCCATTAAGTTTATCTGTTTTAACTATCAAAATCCACATTAAAATCAGTACAAAATACTTTTTTTTATATCAAAATTACAATGGAAGTAAAAAAGGAATAAATCCTAATAAAAACTGACACTGTAAAAATTCTAAATAAAATTTTTCAATAACATGCAACATAAAAAACATATGACTTTTGTAATATACATTTTAATATAGGCTACAGGTGTAATACAAAGAACGCATTATAAGTACTAAAATCAAAAAATTTCATTTCTGTAGGTCTAATAGTAGCTCAAATACGAGGTGTTCAGAAAGTAACGAGAATTTTTAAATTTCGCGGGCTTGGAGAGTACGATTGTCAAACAAAATATGTTGGTATACATGCCCTTGAAGTATGATAAAACTTTCAGCTATTATCATTGTTGACTTTGTCTGTGACAGCCACTAAGGTTAGACGTGTTTTTATTAGCTCGGCGATTTTCGTTTGTTAAAAGAAATGGATCAAAGAATTTGTATCACATTTTGCGTAAAAAATGGAATAAAGTGTAACAAAATGTGTGAAATGTTAACAAAGGCCTATGGTGAGTCTGCTATGAGTAAAGCAAGAGTTTACGAGTGGTATAAGCATTTCCAAGAAGGCCGTGAAGACGTTGAAGATGAACGCCCTGGACGTCCCAGTACATCAACAACCGATGAAAACGTGGAAAAAGTGAAAGAAATGATTATGAACAATCGCCGAATCATAATTAGAGAGGTCGCTGATGATTTTGGCATATCGATTGGATCATGTCATGACATTTTTTCCAGTGTTTTGTGTATGAAAAGCATGGCAGCAAAATTCGTTCCAAAATTGTTGAATTTTGAACAAAAACTGCGGTGAATGGAAGTTGCTCAGGAGTCACTAAATGAAGTCAAGGACGATGCAGAATTATTGAAACGTATTATGACAGGTGACGAAACATGGGTTTACGGATATGACGTCGAAACTAAGGCTCAATAATCCCAGCGGAGGCTTTCTGGCTCGCCAAGACCGAAAAAGGCCCGACAAGTGCAGTCGAACGTGAAGGTTATGCTCACTGTATACCCGCCAACCTGGGCCCACATCGTTGGGAAGCCAGGCTCTGCCTGTCACAAGCCAGGACAAAGTGGCGAGTGATAGAGGAGTAACACCTCTTTAAAAAACCGGGGTCCATCTGGCTCCGGATGGTAGCACCCTGTAAGGGCCCCTGCCTAGGGTTACTAGGTGAAAAAGCATGAGCAATGGACAAACACGCGGAATGTAATACCCCAGGTGGCAGACCAGCTATTCTGGAAAATCCACCCTCTAAGGAGGTCGGTCCCGAGGATTCTGGGGGGGACCATCTATTGCTTGATGACAATCCTTTTAAGAGAAGTTCACTAATAAATAGATCTCCAAATTCATCTGGAAGTATATACAAGGAATCTAATGCTATCCTGTTAGAAGAAAACAAAGATATGCGCAAAAAACTTGAAGACATTGAGATTGTCATAAAACAGTTAAGGCAAGAAGTAATGCAGTTAAAAACAGAAAATGATATACTTAAGAAAGAAAAAACTATTAAAATCTGCAAACCAACTGAAGTATTCAGTTGTGAAGAAAAAGATTTAGCAATCAAACGGAAGATGTTTCAAATAAAATTGATGCTGGTAACTCCAAACAGAGGAACAATACAGAGCCAATTAATTATGAGACAGATGAAGATGTGCTAGCTGAAGAAGTTGGTTGGATAACAAATAAAAGGAGGGAAAAGAAAAATCGCAAAAAAAGAAAAGCGAGTGAGTCACCCAATTGTTCTCCTGAGCAACTTGAGAGTAACAACCGACAAAATTGTTCTCAGTCAAATGTAAGAAAAGAGCCAAAACCTCCACCGGTAGTTATCAGCAGTGTAAAGAATTATGATAGGTTGTATACCATCCTAAAGGCAAAAGAAATCAAATTCAAAGCCATGTCCCTTAACAACGATCAAGTAAAGATTAATGTTGAGGATAGAGCAGCATTTAAGTTAACAATAGATTGTCTTCACGAACACAGCATGCAATGGCATTCGTATGAGGACAAGCAGACTCGAAATATAAGAGTCATGGCAAGAGGACTGCCTCCTTCTACCGATTCTCAGAAAATCATTAAAGAGCTAAAGAACGAAAGCTTGCATGTGTAGATGCTGTCAACATAATGAAAAAGGAAAGAGTTAAAACAGGTGAAGGAACATTTGAAATCGTCAAAGTGCCTTTACCGCTGTTTATGTTGTCTTTTGACCACAAAGAAGATATACAAGCCATATACAGGATCAAGGATATTCTTGAGATGACAGTCAAAATTGAGCCATTAAGAAGATCAAACTACATAGCTCAGTGTAAACGCTGCCAGTTGTATGGTCATACACAGAGATTCTGTAACAGAGAACCGAAGTGTGTAAAGTGTGCAGGCAATCATTTAACGCAGGAATGCACAAAAGAAGAGACACAAAACCCAAATGTGCTAACTGCCACGAAGAACACCCTGCCAACTATAGAGGATGTTTGGTAGCTAAAACATTCCAAGAAAGGAGAAACAGACTAGTACAAGAGAAATCCAATGATAAAGCTGGACGAAAACCTCACAAAACAAATCCGGAAGTTAGTAAGGGAACATCATACTTTGAATTGTTGCTGGTAATGAAGGACCACAAGTTAAAGAACACAATACAGATGAACTGTTATTAAAGATAATTTCTAGGTTAGATAAACAGGAGAAGATACTGGAATCCTTCAAAGAAAGGTTAAGTAAGCTCGAAAGTATTATACCACCCGTCGTAAGGAAGAAAAGTGGTAAATAAAGATCTTCGTATCGCAGTTTGGAATGCAAATGGAATCATACAGAAAAAAACAGAATTAACAGCATTCCTAGATCTTCAACAAATTGATATATGTCTTATTTCTGAGACTCATTTAACAACGGAATCTTGTATTAAATTTAGAAACTATAATTTCTATCATAGCGTACACCCAGCGAATGCCGCTAGAGGAGGTAGTGGAATAATAATCAAAGCCAATATTTCTCATTATGAGGAATTTAAAATAGAAACTGAAGAAAACCAAGTCACGGCGATAACAATCAAAACTAGAAGAGGAAATATAATGATAGCTGCAATCTACTGCCCACCAAAACATAAGCAAAAAAAGACAGCTATCTTAATGTTTTAAAGAGATTAGGAGATAGATTTTTAATTGGTGGTGATTTTAATGCCAAAAATACAGTGTGGGGTTCCAGGCTTACAACAGCTAAAGGCAAAGAGTTGCATGAAGCCGCTTCAGCGCTGGGTTGCAGTTATCAGTCTTCAGGAAACCAACATACTGGCCTGCTGACCTGAAGAGGATCCCAGATCTGCTAGACTTCTTTATTTGTAGGAAGATATCACACAATTATATAACAATTGATGAAAACTTTGACCTGGAGTCAGATCATTCACCAATAATTCTAACACTTAGCGAAAATATCATTAAAACTGAAAGGGGTCCCACACTGGTTAACAAGAACACAGATTGGGAGGGCTTCCAGAAGCACTGAATACACACATCTGTTTAAAGGTACCGCTCAAGACCAATGGACAGTTGGATCAAGAAGCTGCCAAATTTGAAAAGGATATTCAGCAAGCAGCCTGGGCAAATACCCCGGATGTCAGAAGATGTATGGCTGGTATCAGTTATCCTAAAGAAATTACGGAGTTAGTAGCTGTTAAAAGGAAATTAAGGAAAAGATGGCAACATACACGCTCGCCTGAAGACAAAAATAGGTTAAATAATGTTGCTCAAAGGTTAAGAAGGAAATCTTGCAATTTAAAAACGAGTCCATAAATAAATACCTAAGTAATGTAACGCATACTAAAGAAACGGACTATTCGCTCTGGAGAGCCATTAAAAAAATTTAAACGACCTTGCATACATAGTCCCCAATTAGGTCTGCAGATGGAACCTGGGCGAAGGATAAACAAGGAAAGCAGATGTATTCGCTACATATTTAGAACAAGTATTCCAACCTAATATAAACTTTCAATCTCAACAAGAAAATATAACAAATAGAATTAATCTTGACTATAATGTACTTTCACAAAATAATGAACATAAAATAGATCTTGTAACTAAAGAGGAAGTGGCTAGGGAAATTAAATTTAACATAAATTCAAAAAAAGCCCCTGGTTACGATTTAATAACTGGAGTAGTACTGAAACAGTTACCAAGGACAGCCATTATAAAACTTACTAACCTTATAAATGCAGCTTTCCGGTTGAAGCATGTACCAGACATCTGGAAAATGGCCGAGGTAATTATGATCCCGAAGCCCGGCAAGCCACCTAATGAACCTACATCATATAGACCAATCTCACTACTTCCAATAGTTTCAAAGGTATTTGAAAAACTGTTACTTAAAAGACTCAAACCAGTTATAGAGATAAACAATCTCATACCTACCCATCAGTTTGGGTTTAGGAATAAGTATTCAACTATTGACCAAGTGCACAGAATAACCAACATTATTGAAAGCATATGAAGAAAAGAAAATTTGCTCCGCCGTGTTCTTAGACGTTGCCCAGGCCTTTGATAAGGTCTGGCACGAAGGGCTAATCTCAAAGCTGGAAAAAATATTGCCAAAAACATATTCTGAAATTTTGAAGTCCTACATAATTGGCAGAATGTTTTGGGTTAGGCAGGAGGGAACATTCTCTAGCATGAGAGAGATTAAGGCGGGTGTACCTCAGGGCAGTGTTCTGGGACCCTTGCTTTATCTTCTCTACACAGCTGATATCCCGCAGCCGGATTGTGTGTCAATCGGCACATTTGCTGATGACACGGTTTTCTTGGGTGTGGGAGATAGTAGTAAAGTAGCAGCTGTAAAACTGCAACAAGCATGCGATGAGTTCGTTACCTGGACCAAAAAGTGGCGAGTTAAAATTAATGAGGGTAAATCGGTGCATGTTGACTTTACTTATAAAAAGGATAAGTATGTTCCGATAGTAATTAATAGCACAAATATTCCATTCAATAACACTGCAAAGTATCTTGGAATGAACTTAGATGTGAAGCTGCGATGGGCAGAGCACATAAAAAAGAAAAGGACAGAACTTGACATAAAGTATAAAAAAATGTACTGGCTGATTGGTAGGAAATCACAACTGTCAGTACACAATAAACTTGTATTATACAAACAAATACTTAAGCCCGTATGGTCCTATGGGATCCAGCTTTGGGGTTGTGCAGCTAAAACCCAAATCAAAAAAATCCAAGTCTTCCAAAATAAAGTTTTAAGGAACATTGTTGATGCCCCATGGTATTATCGTAATGACGACCTTCACAGGGACTTAAAAATTCCAACAATCAGAGAAGAAGCTAAGAGACTGGCAGCAAAGCACGAGGAGAGACTCCACTCACACATCAGCACTGATATTCTGCAGCTCCTGGAAAACACTCATTTAGAGAGAAGGCTAAAAAGACAGCAACCGTTTGAACTGGTTTAGTGTAAATACTGGGACCTCTGTTGGGAGTTCTCAGTTGTGATTAATTTATTTTAGAATAATATTGTAGGTTAGTCATCTAGTGACTAGTGACAATTGTATAGTAATAATAAATTATTATTATAAAAAAAAAAAAAAAAAAAAAAAAAAAAAAAAAAAAATGCTCACTGTGTTTGTCGATATTAATGACATAGTGCAACATGAATTCCTGCCACCAGGTGGAACGGTCAATAAGGAGTACTACCTACAAGTTCAACGCCGTTTGCGTGAAGCAATCCGAAAGAAACGCCGGATCTGTTGAAAAACAATTCATGGCTTTTGCACCACGATATTGCACGAGCTGACACTTCATTGCTTGTTCATGAACTTTTGGCCAAAAACAGTACTGTAACGATGCCCCAGCCTCTATATTCGCCAGACATGACTCCGTGTGACTTTTTCCTATTTCCAAAAATAAAGAGAACCTTAAAGGGCCGTCGTTTTACAGCCGTAGATGACATTAAAAGCGCATCGCTGAAAGAACCAAAGGCTATCTCAAAGATCGAGTTTGAGAAGTGTTTCGAGGTTGGAAGAAGCGTAATCTAGAATGGGGACTATTTTGAAGGCTACAACATCAATGTAGAAGAATAAATAAATATTTTGTTTAAAAAATTAAAATTCTCGTTACTTTCTGAACACGCTCGTATTCCAAATTTAGTTATTCCAAAATACGTCATATGTGACTAAATTTTGATCAAACTCTGAGACAGATTTTGCGGAAATTAAGGTTATTTTGAGTTCCCCTGCAATTTCTCCCACATAGAACATTTTTAAGTTATATCAACTTGTATTTTTTCTTGTTGGATGCTTGTTAAAAACGTTTTAGCAAAATTTAATCAGAACAGCTAGAACCAAACAGTAACAGTTTCCCGGCCAAACACTGTTTGAAAACATATTTTGATAACACAAAGTATAACATAACTTCATGCCAAAGCCAAAACTGTAAAACGACCGACATCATCAAAATCAAAAAACATCAGATATTCACAGTGGATAGACATCATCAAAATCAAAACGTCATACACTCAAAATGTACAGGCATATTCAAAATCAAAACGTCATACACTCAAAATGTACAGGCATCATCAAAATCAAAACGTCATACACTCAAAATGTACAGACATAATCAAAATCAAAACATCATACACTCAAAATGTACAGGCATCATCAAAATCAAAATGTCATACACTCAAAATGTACAGACATAATCAAAATCAAAACGTCATACACTCAAAATGTACAGGCATCATCAAAATCAAAACATCATACACTCAAAATGTACAGGCACCATCAAAATCAAAACGTCATACACTCAAAATATACAGACATCATCAAAATCAAAACGACATATACTCGAAATTGACAGACATAAAAGCAAAAACCACTTTTATATACTCAGGAGATAAATCCCAAAGATCACAATTTTTTCTCTGTAGATACTTTATGTAATGAAAGTATAACATTATAAATGGACGCATTATTTGAATATCTTCCAAACAAAGCCTTCTCTGTACTCAATAGATATTTCTATTAAAATCCGTGAACAATATTTAAAACTCTTAACGCAGATTTGGTTTGTACAAATGAAATATCGGAGCGGAGTAGAATACACATTTGCAGGGTGTGGACATTTAATTATTCGCCAAGGGGTAGCGCGGGCAGGACAATAGGTGTAGCCGTGTCGAGACTATGGTGAGCTTTTGTTTTGGTGAGCCGCGTATTGGTTTTGTAATTACACCGACGCTCCGCTCCCTTGTTACTGAAGCACATTTAACGTTTGTATAAAATATCATAACAAATGGATGCTTCTTTGTTTTGTTCGGTGCTGGAAACATTTAGTTCAACAAATAACAGCTGATCGATTAATTTGTAGAGAATCAATTCTAATAATTAATTAAACTGAATTTTAGAACATTCTAAAAGGCAGCCGTTATAAACGGTTGGACAATACAGTAGGCCTAACCATATTTCCGGTTATTATTACCGAGTTACACGAATTTACGCGTATTTATTTATTTAACTTTAAATAAAATGGGATTAAACACTGCCGCAAGCCGGTCCCAAGCCCGGGCCCGTCCAGGAGGATGGGGAAAGTGGAGGGGGAGGAGTAACAACCTCGTTAAAAAAAACCAGGGTCCATCTCGCTTCGGATGGTAGTACCCTGTTATAGAGCCCCTGCCTAGGGTTACTAGGTGAAAACTGGCCAACGGTCTCAATGGCGGATGAGGAAGGATTTCCCAACGGCAGAGAGGGCGGAAGAGCTACCTCCAGGGCTCACAACCTTGGTTGTATTTTTGTAAATTCTCTGAATTTACCTCAATTTTTAAAATTATCAGTGATTTCTAATAAAAACCTGTATCTCAAAATTGAGAGA
>CM040185.1:100327920-100340420 GCA_022606455.1 Callitettix versicolor
TACCATGCACAGTACAAGGCAAACTGCTTACACTTCACTGTGTTCTGCGTTACACTATTAAAGATAAATGAATGAAATTCTGAAGGTTTCAAATTAACCTCACGTTATTGAATGTTACAGTGTAATTAGAATAGACACGTTGCAATTAGAATATTTCATGGTTTTGCTAGAAATACATTTTAAAGTTTAACTAAAAGTTGGTTTCTTGAATTTATTATTAAGCAAACCCTACAAGCGACAGTGTCTAAATGAATTACTAATAGGCTGTTATTTCTACGTGACATCTTGGTTATAGGGTATACACAAATGTCACTTGTTCGCCTTTTTGGCTTTCGTTAAATCGGAGAGCTACCATTTCAAATCAAAGCAATTGTAACATATCACAGTATATAAACTTTAAAAATAGTTTTTGATTTGGTTACACACTTAATACCCTTTAGATTTTCTACTGACATTTAATTATAAACTAAAGAATAAATATTGAAAATATTTCAATACATAACCTGCAAATACTTAGGTAAAATCAGTTCAGGGTAAAGTAGTAAAGACACTGTTTTTGTTTTGTTTCTCAATATAAAATTGAAATTAAAAATTCATAAAAGGTAATAAAAAATTATGCAGACAAATATAAGTACTTTCATGTTATTGAAACACTTTCAGTAAGCCTACAACACTTTACTGAACGGTTAAGTGAACAATGTATTTTGTATAAGCCGCTGACAACAAACATTAACTGTAAATGTTACCGCAAGATGGCAGTGTAACGGGGCGACTATTTCAGAAATATATTTATTGCCCGAACTGACTGTCGGACTCTCTCGTGCAGTCGCATTACCCAGGTTAAGGCTGAGTATATGCTATGCCATTTCTCTACAGGGGTGTATCCATTTTGCATAACCTGCGCCCTGATTTCTTGTCACCTGCTGCAATGAAGCCTCCCGTAAAACAGCGAACACATGCACTCAGTTATACGCATTTTTGGACGTTGTTCTTTAACTTTAATGGTTGCCAGTCATCTCGAATTGTTCTTTGAGGTCTTCGGGTGTTTCTTTTGTGTAGCTCATGGTTTGATTCAAGTAAAAATGAACCGTTTTAAAAGTGAATTCTAATAAACATTTCCATGGCTTAAGATAAATAGACAATAACAAAAAGCTCTTTTTCAACAATAATTATTGAATTATCGTTGGAAAATAGAGCGGCTATCATGGTACGACCCAGACTCGGGATTTTTAAATGAGCATAAATCGTTGTCACTTTTTGAGGGGACGTTTATATATATAAACGACCCCTCAAAAAGTGATATAGAGGTTAGGATTGACGTTAAAAAGCTTTTTCAACACGCTATGGTACCGAGGTAACGGCAAACCCGACCTAGATTAAAAATGTCGCTAAAAATTGTTCACTCATTTTAGTTTCACAGATAAAGATACATATAAAACACTGGCGGCTGGATACGTACGGTAACACTAGATGTTTTGAACTTCACTGGGTAACGAGTTTGTGTCAAATAAGTACATGATTTTTGTGAATTTTAATTTTCGTTTACATGAAGTTATAATGTTATTGGTAGCGAATTTAAATTGCAAAATGAGCCGTTAGGGAAGTTGTCATGGTACGATCCGAATGTGTGTGTTTGTTTGTGTGTGTGTGTGTGTGTGTGCGTGCGTGCGTGTGTGTGTTTGTGTGTGTGTGTGTGTGCGCGTGTGTGCGTGTGTGTGTGCGCGCGCGTGTGTGTGTGTGTGTGTGTGTGTGTGTGTGTGTGTGTGTGTGTGTGTGTGTGTGTGTGTGTGTGTGTGTGTGTGTGTGTGTTGGCCCTCTTAGGCCTACATTCGACTCAACTTGGTACAAAATCGATTTTAGCAACAGCTTGGACAAGATCTTACACAGAAATACGTTCCCGTAAAAAGCCGGTATTTTCAAATTTAAAAAAATAACACCTTTTTATTTTATTCTTTTTTTTTAAAAAAAACCTGATTTTCCTATTGTACAAATATTTTAAAATTTGCAAAAAATTATCATTTCAAAAATCCAACGGACAGTAATTTATACTTATTATGATCACGATGGTGAAATGACATTTTTCGCTAAAGTGCATAGTAACAATGTTACAGTTTAATATTGGCTTTTATGACGTCAGCAATAAATATTATACCAGTTTATAGTTTTACGGGAAAATTAATGCACTATTCAACGTAAGCTTATCGGCTTTTTTTTTAAGTCAATCTTAAGCTAAAATTTGCCTTTGTAAATCTGACACGGGATTTAATATGACTTGCCAGCTGAGCCAGTGAACATTATTCGCGTCATAAAGTCCTTTCCAGCGCTGGAATTAAGACGCCATATCCTTCCAGTGAAAGCAACGTCATCAATCAGGCTCAGCTTAAATTGATGACGTCAATGTGTGTTTAATTAGTCACAACAAGTTACAAAAGGCAACCAGTGTGACGTCATTAGGCATGTCGCACCCCCAATTAATCAACTACACGTGTGTAAGGGTTTCTTATGTTGAGAAATGTGCCTCCCCATCGGATCGATCAAGACCAAATTTACCCTTTGTGAATAGGCTACTGGCGATAGGTGACCTACACAAAAATAGGCCCTACATTAGTGTATTACAGTTTAAAAGTAAGTCTGCACTTTAAATTTGAACTATTGTGTATAACCTCCGCACGCAGCTGTCTCGCAGTCGCCATTGGAGGTGGAATATATGTAAGAATTAAAAACAAGTAAAATTAAACCTGACCGCCTTCAAATACATCGGAATTTGTTTGGCCATTATACATGCTAATTGATGAGGGCTTAGCCTGATCGCCGGGTACGATGGTAAAATAGAAATTGTGTATTGAAACACAATTACAAAATACTGGAATTATTAACTAAATATCTTCATACACGGAACAGTGAATGTATATAATGTGTAATACTTAGCCCCTGCAATACAAAGAACACCACCCACATTACGTACGTGTACCAACATTGTTTTCCCCGTGACGAGCGCTAGGCCTTAAACAGCTCTTATCCAAGCAGGCAGTACAATGCACCCTAACAATTTCTACAGCGTCTAAACAGTAAGTTGCAACGATTGTGACAACTATAACCTATAATTTGGGTGGTGTCATAGGAAAAAATCACATGCCGTTAAAATAAATTAAAAATGCATGTTTTTATAGCTGTTACGTAGTTAGAACTAAAAAATTTCAATCATAAAATCAACATTAAAAAAACTTGATTGATTCGAAAACAGAAATTTTGAATCCATAAAAACCGACGAATACGGAATGTTATATCTGTTAAAATTTTAATTTCCTAAATTCTAGTACACTTAGGCCCCTAAGTCAAAAAGAACTTATGTATCGCAATACCGCCCAAGGGAAATATAAACAAGTAAAAAATTGGTCTAATATTTTTTTAAATCGTTTCATTAAGTTTTGCTTAAATGGCATCAAATAATTATGATTCAAGACAGTTTTGTACAAATTTTATATAAAAAAAAATTACAGTTCGGGAATCAGTTCGGGAAAAACATTAATTTCTATTGTTGGGCCAAAAAAAAATCATGTATCACATTTCCTCTTTATATTTTATTTTAATTACAATAATTTGTTCGAAAACACGACATAACCTAAAACTTACTATAGCCTATCAGCTGTGCAATGAAATCAGCTGATAATTACAAACCAATAACCTAAAACTTACTATTGCCTATCATCTGTGCAATGAAATCAGCTGATCATTACAAACCAATATAAAACAACAACCTAAAACTTACTATTGTCTATCAGCTGTGCAATGAAATCAGCTGATCTTTACAAACCAATATAAAACAACAACCTAAAACTTACTATTGTCTATCAGCTGTGCAATGAAATCAGCTGATCATTACAAACCAATATAAAACAACAACCTAAAACTTACTATTGTCTATCAGCTGTGCAATGAAATCAGCTGATCATTACAAACCAATATAAAACAACAACCTAAAACTTACTATTGTCTATCAGCTGTGCAATGAAATCAGCTGATCATTACAAACCAATATAAAACAATAACCTAAAACTTACTATTGTCTATCAGCTGTGCAATAAAATCAGCTGATCATTACAAACCAATATAAAACAATAACCTAAAACTTACTATTGTCTATCAGCTGTGCAATGAAATCAGCTGATCATTACAAACCAATATAAAACAACAACCTAAAACTTACTATTGTTTATCATCTGCAATGAAATCAGCTGATCATTACAAACCAATATAAAACAACTGATAGCTACTTTTTAAGTACAAACTATTAATTTTTGTATACGGAGTGAGAAAATACATTTAAGAAATCTTTTTTTAATTCTAGAGCTCATTACAGCTGCTTGTAGAAAATGCTATTCATTTTTAGTGCCCAGAATATTTAAGCACATTCCGGATAAAAGAAAGCAAATGTCAATACTAACAAATTTTTTTAAATGGTTATTAAATTTATATGATGCACAATATTTATTTAATTTATAAAATAATTTCGCTAGAAGATCTCGGACCAGCTATTACTACACTATTTCATAAAAATAATTCAGTTATTTATTAATTGTCCAATAGTATTTTTCATCACTCTGTGCATTTTAAATTTATTTTTATTATATCCAGCCTCACTGCAGGCATATGCCTTCTGAGGGCTACGTTGTAAGTCGAAGTTTATTAAAGGCCTCAGTGGTCGATGCGGTTAAGGCAACGTCAGTCTGCTGCGCCTCTAAAGTAGAGTAGTTAGTTCGAGCCGTAGTTACTCCCGTTTAAGAGCTTTACTCTTACCGTTAACGCTGATCCCTCGTCCTCAGTCTAACTGACATAATGTATGGATTTTAAGCAAACAAATTAGTTTTCATTAAATATTTTATATAATAAATACATTTTATTTTACAAAATAACAGCCTTCCTATTTGACTAACACAAAAGCTTTGACCAGATTCCCGCTAACCAATAAACGCGGTTACAGTTTGTGTGATCGGGATGTCGGCATGTGTGTGGGTGCGGGTGGGAGGGGATGGCTGTCAAACATTACATGTCAAAGCTTTAAAACCCTTTCCATGCCAAATAAACCGGGAGTTAATTACTTTATCTAAAACAATGTAATTATCGGTCAAAGAGGAGCTGCGAACCAATCGAAAACTGCACGCATTTAAAATATGCATTTTAATTACTAATGCTCAATACAAGGAATACAATAACCGAGCAATCAGCTGTCTCGTTCACGAGATTGAAGCTTATTTGTGCAGATTTTGGAACTTTTCAAGTGATTTTGTTGAGAAACGAACTTGTCTAAACTACTACCAAACTCTCAGATTCCACTGTACAATACGGAAATAAGAAACGGTCGGACGTAGGGAAATCAGTTTTTTAAAAAAATTAATTAAAAAAATAGCTGTTGTTGGAAACACTTCACGTGCCGATATTACTTGTGTATTTGTAATATAATTTGGGAGTTTTAAATAATAATGGAGAAATATGATTTTCAATATATATTTTTATTTTTTCAAAATTCCACCGTTAGCAATATTTTTATTAAATTCACACTTCATTACAAAACAAATTTCTAGAACGGTAAAATAAAATGTCAGCCCGCAGTGTTTAGCGAATCTACGAGTGCTTTGCCTAATGATTCCAAGTGCTTTTGAAACTTGTCCAATTAACGGAGCGGTTCTCAATACAATAAATACCTTTGTTATTAGTACAAGTGACAACCAATAGACAGCGCTTGGAGGCAAGCATGTAAAACACAGCGTACGATTGCACGCAATGACGTAACAAGTTCAACCGAAAGCAAGCGAACTACAGTTATAAGGTAGTTCCAAAGTCAAACACTCGAATAAATCATTTTAAATTAATCTTGTCTTCAATTAAATAATTTCATTATTTGAAAATGAAAAAATTAACACATTTGCCACAAAATAAAAAGTAAATTATATCAGAAAAGACTATTTAATACAAAATTACTTTACCCTGTCACCAAACAAACAAAAACATTAAAAGCTACGAACAATTACCACAATGGGCCTGTATTATTCGATTCATGTTTACCTCAGTGTGAACAAGGAAAGTCAATGTTTATTTTGGTTTTTACTCATTTCTTTCACAATAGTCAATGTTTATTTTGTTTTTCTACTCATTTCTTTCATAATAGTCAATGTTCATTTTGGTTTTTACTTATTACTTTCACAATAATCAATGTTTATTTTGTTTTTCTATTCATTATTTTCACAATAGTCAATGTTTATTATGTTTTTCTACTCATTACTTTCACAATAGTCAATGTTTATTTTATTTTTCTACTCGTTTCTTTCACAATAGTCAATGTTTATTTTGTTTTTCTACTCATTACTTTCACAATAGTCAATGTTTATTTTGTTTTTCTACTCATTACTTTCATAATGGTCAATGTTTATTTGTTTTTCTACTCATCACTTTCACAATAGTCAATGTTTATTTTATTTTTCTACTCGTTTCTTTCACAATAGTCAATGTTTATTTTGTTTTTCTACTCATTACTTTCACAATAGTCAATGTTTATTTTGTTTTTCTACTCATTACTTTCACAATAGTCAATGTTTATTTTGTTTTTCTACTCATTATTTTCACAATAGTCAATGTTTATTATGTTTTTCTACTCATTACTTTCACAATAGTCAATGTTTATTTTGTTTTTCTACTCATTACTTTCACAATAGTCAATGTTTATTTTGTTTTTCTACTCATCACTTTCACAATAGTCAATGTTTATTTTATTTTTCTACTCGTTTCTTTCACAATAGTCAATGTTTATTTTGTTTTTCTACTCATTACTTTCACAATAGTCAATGTTTATTTTGTTTTTTCTACTCATTACTTTCACAATAGTCAATGTTTATTTTATTTTTCTACTCATTACTTTCACAATAGTCAATGTTTATTTTGTTTTTCTACTCATTACTTTCACAATGGTCAATGTTTATTATGTTTTTCTACTCATTACTTTCACAATAGTCAATGTTTATTATGTTTTTCTACTCACTACTTTCACAATAGTCAATGTTTATTTTGTTTTTCTACTCATTACTTTCACAATAGTCAATGTTTATTTTATTTTTCTACTCATTACTTTCACAATAGTCAATGTTTATTTTGTTTTTCTACTCATTACTTTCACAATGGTCAATGTTTATTTTGTTTTTCTACTCATTACTTTCACAATAGTCAATGTTTATTTTGTTTTTCTACTCATTACTTTCACAATGGTCAATGTTTATTTTGTTTTTCTACTCATTACTTTCACAATGGTCAATGTTTATTTTGTTTTTCTACTCATTACTTTCACAATGGTCAATGTTTATTTTGTTTTTCTACTCATTACTTTCACAATGGTCAATGTTTATTTTATTTTTCTACTCATTACTTTCACAATAGTCAATGTTTATTTTGTTTTTCTACTCATTACTTTCACAATGGTCAATGTTTATTTTGTTTTTCTACTCATTACTTTCACAATAGTCAATGTTTATTTTGTTTTTCTACTCATTACTTTCACAATGGTCAATGTTTATTTTGTTTTTCTACTCATTACTTTCACAATGGTCAATGTTTATTTTGGTTTTTAATTATTACTTTTACAATGTTTATATTGTTTTTTTACTCATTACTGTCTTAATAAGTAATGAATGTTTTTTTTGTGTTTATTCATTACGTTCACAATGGTCATGTTTATTTGGTTATTACTTTCATAAATAATCCAAGTTTTTTCTTATTCGTTACTCCCATCACAAATCAATGTTTATTTCCGTTTTTACATTATATTAGCTACTTTCATAGTTTACCTGAATTTGGCAGATATTTTCAGCTTGTGCGATGCACTATTTTACAGTTGTAACTACAAGACTTAAAATTTCGTGTCGCTGATAGTGTAAACGAACTAAATCAATTCCTTTAATCAAAACGTACAAAATATTTTGCACTGACTGTACCGAACTTTGTTTGCCCAAAGAATTAAACCGTTTGTAAATCCGCAGGTGTTTGTTGATGCGAACCACTCGGCGCTGTTGAATTGTTGATGACACAAACACAGGGACGTTGTGCTTTTAACGTTTGTTGGGAATTAAAAGCAAAAAGAACCGTCCGGTCAGCCGTAAATAGCCTAGTTCGCTCAGCAAAAACATTCTTACGGCTCGATTCCAGAAATACAAACTACAATCTGGCTACGTCTGTCTCACAATAAATGCAAGTCGGTGTACCTAATTTTACTATTTTTTTTAATTTTTACACTGAAATGAAAAATATAATTATTATTTTGTAATTTTTTTCTTAATGGTTTGTTTACAACCATAGGTTACACTTTTGATTGAGTTTAGTACAAATCTTTTGAGAAATCAAATCTACAACATTTTAATTATCGCCAAATTTTTTGATAGCTAACTTGCAGGGAAAGATGAGTTATATTTATCCAAAAGAGCTGTTATCATGGCGCAACCAAGACCCGGATTTCAAATGAGGCCGATCACTTCGTCAGATGTCATTATAAACTTTTCGTTCGTGCGGGAGTGTGCGCGTAGATACACGTGACACTTGTGTGTATCACTGGTATTAATAATATTTAATTATAATTAAATAATTATTCGTGTAATCACCTTTTTCTCCTCTAAGAATGCTGTAGTTTTGTAGAGTACATATTTCTGCCTTTCTTAGCCTCAAGCCCTTTATATTTGTTGACGCGTTTCGGAATACTTCCATTTTCAAAACTTCTTACCGTACTGCACCCCTAAATCCAGGTTCGTTCTTTTATACTAACTTAACCCCTCCCCTCCTCTAAATTCTATAATTCAGAATAGAAAGCTGATTAGGAGGTAGAAGAAATGAGGGTTGGTGTAGATACTATAAAAGAACGAACCTAGACTTGGGAGAGCGGTACAGTAAAACGTTTTGAAAATGACAGTATTCCGAAACGCGTCAACAAATATAAAGTGGATGAAGTAGGAAAGACAGATATATTGTTGAGCCCTGATGGTAAGACTCGGCCGGTTGGGAGCTTTTTGTTATGGCGGTGGTGGGGTTCTGGTCCTGGTTAATGAGTTGGAACTCAAAAGTATAGAAGAAAGATTTATTCACAACTTGCTATGTGAAAAATACAATATTACAAATCAACAACGTACAATTCCTTTAAATCACTTTAAAATAAATCGCTATTGAAACTTATACTTAACACTCTTAAGTAAAACCATCATAGGTTCACCTAGGCAGTCTATTGAGACTGGTCTATTCACACTTAACAAACTTAGGTTAAACCAACATAGGTTCACCTAGGCAGTCTATTGAGACTGGTTCTACTCACACTTAACAAACTTAGGTTAAACCAACATAGGTTCACCTAGGCAGTCTATTGAGACTGGTTGCGAGTCCCCCAAAGAGAGGGTTTATATACCATTTGCTTAAATTTCTAGAAGCTTCTGTCATTAATTTGTAATTAAGGCGTTTGGTCACGTACAGTAAACATATAAATGACCCTAATTTACATAAAGAATTTTAAGCTTGCTAATTAACAGATTTATAATAGTTCGTTAACGATATCTTGATAGATTTTTGATATGTTGTACAAAATACAAAATTTCCAATATTTATCTCAATTGTGCTGGGGGAATAACAATATGTACTGTACGAAATTAATAATATTCTGTATGTGTTAACAACTTTTCAATCGAATCAAACTTGAAACAAAAATTAATTTTAACACTAGCTTGGACTGTTAAACGTAATGTATTTAAAATGTGTTAAGGATATTCATAAAAAAATACGAAAATACCCGACGGTGTTCAGGGTGTTCGTGACGTGAGCGATACAGCTGTTTAACTGTCCGTCAGTATTAAAATGAATCACTGCTAAGAATATTAAATCACAAATCTGCAACACTTCCTTACGCCTGTATTTGACTTCGCCACCGCAAGTCTTGAGGGTTGGCACAATAAGGGTAAGTCTCCCACACACCCACTTTAAAACCGCATTTCGAGTGTTCGTACTTGAATCTCTCCCCAGACCCTTACATTAGATCCCCATCAATGTCTTCTCTCCTATTGTGCGCGTTGAATGAGCTTTTAATGCTGCTTTTCAATATCTTTCATCAAACAAATGCTTTGTGTACTGACATCTCTAACAGGCCACATCTGGGGGCGTCACGCTGCACATGTGCGTTACGGGGCAATCTGTAATGAGTCGGCTTTGGTTGGTAATTAAACCATTGTTCTAAGTCAGTGCAATGTTTGCGATTAAGTCTCGACGACCAAACATACATCACACGCAAACGTTTTTAAACTTTAAATTCATGTTCAGTAATTGTTCGTGTTAAACTTCGATAGAATTAAGGAGAATGTAAAAAATAAAATCAAAGTTAAGTAAGATTTACTGGCTGTTGGGCAGAAGGTGCTGTACCTACTTGACGTTTGGCATCTAGCTATACTTACAAATTATATAGTGATTCAAAAACATAGTTCTGCGAACCATGATTTCTGTGCCACGGTATATTCTTAATTGACCTCCAAAGGGACTTGAAAGTGACCAATGTCTGGAGAAATAAAAAAATGTACCATGAAAAACGGCTCAAATATCATGTTAACGGGGAGGCATCCAGACTGTTAGATAACGAAGAGTTAATTACACAGAGGACTCAAGTGGATTAAGCCTTTTGAACTCGCAGTTTAGTGTGTTGTAGTCTGCGGGAGAAATAGAAGAAGTCCGGGCTGAGGCACTACGGTTCCTACTTGGCGATGGCAAGGGTTCGCTCTCCCTATAACAAGCTGTTCCTGTTATACAACATGTACAACATATGAATAGTAGTGGCTTTATTGCGTCTTGTATAGGTGAGAAATTAAGATGGGGTTTGACTTGGATTTTAGAAGATATAAAGATGAGTAACCATGTGATTTTCACATGAGCATCTTCATGGGGGTTCGTAGATTAGATACAGAGGCATTTTTGTGTATCGTAGTGGGAGATTGGGATCTGCCACAATGCTCGACAGATGCGCGTATTTGGAGCCTTCTGCTGCTTTCGGGTGAGTTTGAGGGAATATTCCTCGAGTGTGAGGACTTTAAGGCCGTGGCTTATAATTTCGTTTCTGACGAACCACGGAGATTCAATCAGTAAACGGAGGGAGCAGCTTTGGAAAAATTCCAGCCGTTTCCTTCGAGAGTTAGAGATGAGTGAGTACCAAGCCGGGGCTGCGTAGGTTAGAATGGGATGGATGTACATTTTGTACATGGTCAGTGTTATACATGGTCAGTGTTATACATGGTCAGTGTTTTAGGGTTTTTGTTCCTTGTCGCGAGCCGCAGAAGCTTTGCCTATCAATTGCGTGACACGGGAAGCAAAAGTCAGTCGTTAGCCAAACACGATACCTAAATATCTGACTCTGGGTTTCCATGCTCTGGGAGAATTGTTGAGATGAAGTATTGTTTTGGGTTGACGTTTAGTCGTGAAGGCGATGGCTTCTGTTTTATCTGCGTTCACTTTGATTCTCCCCCTACGAAACCATGGCTCAAGTAATGGTTGAATTGTTTTGACTCCAAACCCGAAGTTTGCTGATGAATAATAGAACATACAGTTGCCAGCAAAGAGCCACACACTTATTCTTGGACAGTTAACTTGGATCAGCAGTGACACTGATTCTTGGACAGGCATGTCGTTGGTGCACATATTGTACAACAACAGGCCTATGACCTGATCCTTGTGGCACGGCAGCCGTAGTAGGTCTGGGCTTAGAGAGAGTACCCTAAACGGAAACCTGGAACCATCTGTTGTCGAGGTACGATCGAATTAAGTGGACATAGCATGGAGGCTGTGAGCTACTTTGTACAGAAGGCCTTCGTGCCATACCCTGTCAAACGCTTTAAAGTGAAACTAAGAAGTCCGTTTGTTTATAGTTGGCGAGATGCCTCCTGTTTCCTCCCGAGCAAGTTGTGGCTTCTTGTGCTGTGGGTAAGCTGCTATGCAATGGGCGGCCCTCCTCGATGCTCTGCCAAACAACGATTGTCGACCTGTATATATTCTCGAAATTATTGCGGGTACCATAATTTCTCAGAATCCCATTGTTAAAATTAGAGAATGAGGCTTTTGTGCACGGGAGATGCGTATATGTGCCTGCAGTAGTGCCTAAGTGTATTAGCCTACCGCAGTATATACCCGAGATACGCGTGCACTGCGAACCAATCGGAAGTGAGTTTTGGTTGACGGCAGTAAATTAGGTTTCTCAGGCTCGGGAGAGAAGTACGGGTATTGTTTTGGTGTTAGTAAGCTTAACTAGGTTGTGTAATTCAGTTCCTATGTCGCTTAGGCGATGACAAGTGCAGCCATCACAGACTGTTATTCTTGTAACTATTTTCAGTAAAAATAAAATTAAAAAGAAATGATATTGCAAGAAATTAAATCTAACTTCCCCGTCCGTTCCCTAATTACTCACATCTTAAGGCGAGTTCCACATTTAAAATGGCGGCCACTCAAAA
>CM040185.1:100352920-100400420 GCA_022606455.1 Callitettix versicolor
ATGACGTCACACTGTATGAAGACGTTACACGATTTGTATCCCTCTGGCGGATAATTAATGAACGAATCTAATCAGAGCAGCACGAGACAAAACATATTATTAATTACATTACATTGCAGTACACTGCCTGCTGGTTCTTCCTTTTTCGGCGTCATTAATCACGACGTAATACTGTAAGCACTGTATACCAGTGTGAACGAGAGCAATGAGACACGTACACAAATATTATAGAAACTTCTCATATGCTGTTACATAATTTTATATAGATTTTATTTTACGTGTTTTATTACGACTCGATATTTCTCAAAAATGTCTGTTCATAAGATACAAAACAAAATAAATAACACCGACGGCGGACAAGGTTCAGTTTTTAGTTGTTACCGGATGTGCAAAATTAACTTACTAAACTAGTTTAAGTTGAAAATCACTAAAAATAAAACACAAAGGAGACATATAATAAGAAATCCCTATCTTGGAGATCCAAAATTAAACATCACAAAACGGTGCTCAAGCCAGAAGCACTGTACAGCTTATCATTACAGCTTATTCGGGCATTTGATATATATATATATATATATATATATATATATATATATATTTGTGTTTAACTTCTGACTATTGTGCACACTTGGGCTAATGCAGACGATGGGATGACTTATAGCGTATGAAAATGCCAAGCCCTGGCCGGGAATCGAACCTGGATCCTCGGGGTGAAAGCCCATATATATATATATATATATATATATATATATATATATATATATATATATATATAAACAATGTACAATGTTTTGAGAATAAGGCTCAACTCTCGTTATCAAATACCTAACACAAAGCCTATAAACATGCAATCGAAACGTAAGCCTAGATAAGTAGATTTTTGTTAAAGTACTTAAAAACTAAGAACCAATAATCAGGGTAGATTCCTTGAAGGGTGAAAACAGAAATGAAGATAAGATTGTCATGTTGTCAGAAAACCACAAGTCACCACGAAACCACTGCACAATAGGTGACATACCTTATCAGAACATGTGTGTATTCTAGGCAACAGTAAGCAACTGCCTGATGTCCGTCCGTTCATGCCAACTCCGTTATTGACACTTGCCGTTATCTCTCTCTCTCTCTCTCTCTCTCTCTCACACACACACACACACACACACACACACACACACACACACACACACACACACACACACACACACATCAGAATAATCAGTAACAATAAAGTAAATATTCCATAATTAAGTAACAACTATAAAAACAAAACAGTTCAGAAACTCAGCTTTCCGTTACTGCATCATACCAAGCTTATACGAAGTTTAGAGAAAATTGTTAATTGTCGCGAGACTTTTGTATGAGTTGACGGCAAATCCGTGACCAGAGCTAATGTGGCCAATTTGTAACTCTTCAAGAACTTTCCTCAGCCTCGGGATAGCGTTTCCCCCTGTTTGCCCGGAATAATTGCAATCCCAGAATGTAACCCTCCTGTTCAGTCACACTAGATCGTTACCGTCAATTCAAAACATATTGAAACGTTTTAATCAAAGTGCCAATCAACGCTCGACGCGACCGCGACGCGATCTGCTGGACCGTGTTGCAGTTAACGGTCTTAATTAGGCTGGCACAAAATTATAATTAACCACGATGAACACTGTCTATAGATCCCCTTTGATAAAAACGTCGAAACGTCGTCATTTTTTAGGATTACCGAATACTGTAATTAGTTCCATTCGAAGTCCGTACGGTAGATAACCAATGAGAAATGCTTAGCCCTATACAAGCAGCCCAATTAGGTTTACATAATCGAGCTTTAATCAACTTAAACGCACGCGCGCGCGTATACACACACGCGCACATTACAAATATCATTGAAACGATTTTTACATGTTCAAAAGGACCACAAATTCTGTTAATAAAACACTATTGGATAACTTAAATCATAACTAATTTTTCAAAACTAAAAGTTGGAAACCCTCTCACAGCCTTCATTCTTTGGATTGAAAGCCAGGGAAGGAATTATTTATAGCAAACGTCCGACAAAAGATTGGAAGTTTGTTTATGCGCGGCCACGCATGGAACCGACCGAAGCCAAAATCTTAAAGCCAAGGTTCACCCGCGTCCGTACGTGACGACATTTCCGCCAATCCGCGAGTTTACGGCACAAAATGAATACAAAACTGAACACTATTTCCTCACTGGCGCCAGAACTTCCGGCGCGTGCGCGCGCTCGCGGTAATACGAACTATCCCAGTTTGAGTCACGCCACCTGGGCGGCTTATGATGAATTATTGGCCCCACTCAAAACTAATATTTGTACACACTTAGGCGACAGCCGGCATTGTCCGGTAACTTGATATTATAAACCACTTGAGTAGAAATATTTGTTTTGAGGGATGGAAATAAACTGTAACCCCCCCCACACACACACACACACAACATTAAAGTCAAGCGTGGGAAATATGCACGCAGATGTTTTGCTAGCATTCACGCTTATTTAACTGACTTCTAACTCTTGATTAAATATAAGAAAAGTCTCGATAACACGATTTTAAAAACCTAATATTTCTCTATTTCTCTTTATATAAAGGCCGCCTCGGTGGCCAAGTTGATAGTGTACTGGGCATTCACCCCGAGGACCCAGGTTCGATCCCGGCCAGGGCTTGGCATTTTCATACGCTATAAATCATCCCAACGTCTGCAATAGCAAGTGTGCACAATAGTCGGACGTTAAAAAAAAATAAAATAAATAAATAAATAAAAATTTATATATATATATATATATATATATCATTTCCCATTTCATATCCCGTGGCAGTTGCTGATCTGCTATCGGGGGCCGCCCCTGGCGATGGGGATGCTCGCCAATTTCGGTTGGAGGGTACTGGGGAAATAAAATACCCAGGGTGGACAAAAATCAGTGAAGTGGTCAACGGTCTCAATTGCGGATGAAGATGTATTTCTCAACGGCAAAGAGGGCGGAGGAACCAAGAACACCAAAATCCGGAGTGCGTCTGTAGTGGCAACCACCGGCAACCTGGTCAGCGTCTGTTCATCCAGAGGATGCGGCTGTACGTAACGCTCCAGGAACTAACAATCCCTAGTTCTAAAAATCTCAGTGAAAACACTGGACTTTCAAGATTACAAGCAACTATGATTCGTGCAAGTAATGATAAAAATACCCCAAGTGGTAACCAATCCACCCGACTGCGGGCGGCAACCAGGAACTCGGATTCTGGGGACCCTGGACTTACACGATTACAGAGAGAGTCGGCGTTTAAAAAAACCGAATTCTTCTGTACAAAATTAAATATTCAAGAACTAAACACAAAATATGGTAAGATAAACAGAGTCAAGCACTTCAAATATCTGGGAGAAATTCTTGAACCCACAGGTGGCGAGAAGGCTGCGCAAAAGGTTCGGCTACTGAGAATGAAGAGGGCTCTTGGTATAACGCGTGATATCTACAATAAGAGATGTATGTCGACGCACACAAAAATCAGACACTACAACACAGTCATAAAACCGGAGGTATTGTATGCAAGCGAGACGCTAGCACTCCACACAAAAGCTACCATGGAGGGTATTTTGAAGGAAGAACGCAAAATCTTGAGGAAGATCCTTGGCCCGAGATTAACAGAAGATGGATACAGGTTGCACTCCCGGAAGACCACAGAGAAGATATCGAACCTGGCAGCAGATATCAGAAGAAGGAGGCTTCGGTTCTATGGACACATCAGTAGACTCCCAACAACGAGACTTGCCAACAGAATCCTTAAGTATATACAAGGTGTCAAATCAACAACGTCGTGGATCGCACAAGTCAGAATAGACCTACATGACGCAGGAATAGACTCAACAGATGTTGAAGACAGGCGCGCATAGAGGAGAAAGATGCTCGGTTGGAAGGTCCCAGAGAATGAAATCCCAAAGAGAGCAGGGGTAAAATGGACGGAAGAGCGGGAGAGGATCCATGGCGACAGGATGAGGGAGGTGTGGAGGATTAGAAGGAACAAGACATGAGTCGGAGTGCTTTGCGTGATCCAACAGGGTCTCTATGCAGATAATAATAATATATATATATATATATATATATATATATATATATATATATATATATATATATATATAGAGAGAGAGAGAGACAGAGAGAGAGAGAGAGAGAGAGAGAGAAGTATTGTCTTTCCCATTTCATATCTACCAAATCATAACATTTTATTTTTCACTTTTTTGAACATCTGATTTTATCGTCGCTGCTGATTTAATAAATGTTTAAGTCTACAACAATTAGAAATTAAAAATTTTAAACTCTAATGTCTGTCAAATAATTTTAACATACAAATTGCATGCTGAATATAACAGCGAAATTAGATTTTCACATTGTTTTAAGGTACAGAATTTAACAATTCGCTTCCGTCACGTGAGCCGTGATTATTTCTATCACGTGATACTTAGTGACGGTTGCAAACAGACACGCTAACTATACTGTATCGCCACATTCTGTGATACAAAGCCATCAAGTCGGCTGATCAGCTGTTTAAATTTGCCATAACGACCTCGCTGGATACTTTACAAGACCGACCACCCACCGCGGATCCCGACCACATTTATTACTCCCTCTGTGTAATTATACCCTCCCTCACCAACCTTGTGGTATTTCGGTGCATTCGTTGTGGATGTGATGCGATGCTATCTTTGTGTCTTAATTGGAAGCGTTAACAAACAATTAAACACGGGTTTATAATTAAACGAAAAATGTGAATTTAATTAAGTTGCGTGTTATAGCATTCCAATCACGGCCGCAGTGTTATGGGAGTGTTACTGTGTTTCTTAAGGCCTCTTTACACGAGAACCTAACCTTCAAGATGAAATTAAACAAAAATATGGATTGCATATATACAAAAAAATCATATTTCGAAAAAGATCGGTAAAAAATCAAATTTATATTATCAGGATTTAATTTGGTTTTCCTCGATCGTAAATATTTTTAACTAATAACCTGAGATACACTGATCAGTTCTATAATATGATAAAAATCCAATCAGGATATTTTCGGGTTTTCTCAATAGCCTATATCTTTTGTATTAGATATTGATCCAAAATTTTGCAAAGAAACTTGAGGGTTGAGTAATTGACAGTAAAATTCGATCTTAATACAACATTTACGTTAAGTTTTTTTTATAAAAAAATTCATTTTGTAAAAATTATCTAGAGATATTTTTAACTTAAGCTAATTTTGAATTTAACAATTGTTAATTTTTACCTCTATCTTTGTTTTGAACTGAAACGTAAATACAAACACGATAACAACTTGACATTTACACAAATACACACCGTAAAAATGGCGCTGCCTTCGAAAGGTTTTCATTTTAAAATATGTTTTTTTTGTGTTTAACGTCCGACTATTGTGCATACTTGGGCTAATAGCACGATGGGATGATTTATAGCTATGAAAATTCCAAGCCCTGGCCGGGAATCGAACCGGGTCCTCGGGGTGAAAGCCCAGTACGCTATCAACTAGGCCACCGAGGCGGCTTTTAAAATATTTTAAAATATGCTTTACAATCCCTACACCGTTTGAAGTATCACACTGGACTGCTAAGGAGTCTACATTCAATTTTTCGTCGAAAGATAGAGTGATCAAGGGCGGAGGGACGACCCCCGAGACAAAAGAAATAAATTTAAAACTGTAAAAGATCCTGTTTTACTTCCATAAATTGGAAGTATATGCGTAGCTTCGAGCTTAGTATTCTGTAAAATGGTCAAAAAGGCCTTCTAAGGGGTCCGAAACCCGTCACATTATCCCGATCTCAACTTTGTATGTAGGCCTACATGAAATTTTGTCCGTATGCAAGTTTGTGCACTTTGTAACGCTTATCCTGAGGGTAAGAACGGGGTTAATTAATTATGTATTTTATAATGGTCCGCTCTTCTCTCCCTGTCTTAACTGCAACAGCGGAACACTCTAAAACTGTTATGACTTGTTTTGCTGTGTGTTCGTAGCGTGTTGATAAAGCAAAAAAAATACATTTTTTATGTACGAACAAAACTTTGGCAAAATTAGCGCTCGCAAGAAAATTACTAACTCGAATTTTCGGATCTAAGTTTATATCATTTTTTTAATGTTTTTTATTACTTCGTTAAACGAAATACAATTAAAGTTCGGTGATTGTGGACATTTTCAGGTTTAACTTATCCTCTGAGTTTAAAAGGTGTTTTTTTAATTTTTCGTCAAAAAAACTGTTGAAAGTCGTATTTTTCAAAATCGGCCATTCTTTATTTGTTTAAAAAACTTATTTACAAGTATCCAAACGAAACGCACGTGACTTGACATCCTCAAAATATCGGGTTCAAAATAGACTAAAAATAACCAAGTTTATCAAAATTTTCTGAAATTTTTATCATCTACACAATCATGACACAATTTGGGGTAGTAAATTGAACTTAAAAAATCAATTTGGTTCGAGAATAAAATGAAAAAAATAATCTTCGACGGCGACCAGGCATTTTCGTCGTCTTCCTGTAGGCCTACTCCCAAATCATAAATTTTCATCCCAATCTACTGATCACTGACTAGTTTATTAATCACTATAAAAACCCAAATTTAACAAACGAAATTTTAAAAGCAACACAAAATTAAAGATGTCGGATTGTTTTACTTTTGTGAATAATTTCATATTTCGTGCATTCTGATTTCAGATAAAATCCGATGAATGGTTTTGTATAATTATTCAAATTTCAGTTTACCGTTGCCTCTCAGGATACTTAACATTTCCTTCTGGTTCACATTTTTAACTAATCCATAACTACACTTGCTACGTCTACCGTGTAAATAATGTCCTCGACAACAGTTACACAAGTACCGACGTACCGACATTAAAGGATCGTTTTACATACAAACTTTACTGTTATGATTTATTCAACAAAATATCATCAATTACGCAAATACTCTGGGAGCCGGCAGAGTTTAATATAAATTATTCAAAGGGAAAGGGGTAGCAAAGTTTCAAGGTATGCCGGAGGTGGGGGAAGGTTACAAGACCTTTGGCGAAAGGAAATCGATGGAAAGGGTTGAAGGTGATGGTGCGTTAAGGCGTCGCATCAACGTCAGCCAAATATCACGTGGTGACATTTTACTTTACTTGGTTCGCCGAGAATCTGCAAAGTGGAACGACGCGCACGGAGATCGCTTTCAAAAATTAGGGGTGGGGGTCCACAAAACGTATATTCTTGGCGAAACGACCGATTTCAAAATGGCTGCTGAATCAATTTAAAAAACTGTTATGTATTTTTATGTTACACTTTTTTTAGATTTCGTTTCACCACAGTAACGGCACAGTCTTACAGTAAGAAGCATCTTAAATTTTCAAAATACATTTGACAGAAAAAATTAAACCGAGCAGTGGTAGGGTTAATTTTTTCATTTCAAATGCAACTTAAAATTGCTAATTTATTTTGGTTCAAAAATATTTTAATAATATGTTTTACAAGCTCGTTTCAAATTCCATTAAATTAATCTGTCCATTAATGTCCATCGTGATCCTACAATGGAGTAAAATAGTTCTATATTCAACATCGATCCAGTTTACGGCAAGAACAGCTGAGCTGTGAGCATCTCTACAGATAGCGTGTCTGTTTATTGGTCGGTAGTGAATCTTTAATTTTAACAAAGTTGGTGTTTCAAGCCGCCACGTTAACACTAAATTAATGCGATTACTAAATATAAATATAAATATACACATTCCATATTTGCCGTTTCCAGGTTTGCCACGTTTTTTCTATGTTATTATAAACTTTGTTTCAGTATAATGATCTGCCTTCCCTAGCTTCGTCAATTCTACTTTCGTTGACGCGTTTCGGAGAACCTCCATCTTCAAAAACTATATCTATACTCTATATATAGATATAGATATAGTTTAGATAGAGATATAGTGAGTAAATATATAGTTTTTGAAGATGGAGGTTCTCCGAAACGCGTCAACGAAAGTAGAATTGACGAAGGTAGGGAAGGCAGATCATTATACTGAACACAGTGATAATAATCCTAGCAGAAAAGAAGAATAATATAAAAAGAACTTAAAGGTTTTGCTTTTAAATTTGAATATATCAAAAATAACTGGAAGATTTAACAAATTTGTAAAAAATTTAAACAGATCTGGGGTCTCTTTTGATCCCTTGATGTGTCGAAAGCATTATAATCCTTTGTCTTCCTAGGGATAGAGTACCTACACACCAGGGATTCTCCCAACAGATCAACTACCGAATAGTTAAGATCAGCATGAGTTTAGTTTTGTCCGTATTACCCAACTACCCTATTATCTACTTTTAAATGACAGTTCTCGTCTTCTCTTAAGACACGAGGCCCAGCCAAGTTTTCGTAGATAGGAGGCAAAAACTTCACCGCTTACTGTTCCTTCCAGTTTCTCACCTAAATCAACCCAAGTTCCTTCCGGCTTACAAGGTTTACTTTAATTTTAAAAGCCACAATATCTTAAAGCCTTGATCAAATTAAGATATGTGTGTGTATGTTTGTGTGTGTGTGTGTGTGTGTGTGTGTGTGTGTGTGTGTGTGTGTGTGTGTGTGTGTGTGTATGTGTGTGTGTATATATATATATATATATATATATATATATATATATATATATATATATATATATATATATATATATATATATAAGTGGTAAAATGGACGGAGGAGCGGAAGAGGATCCATGGGGACAGGATGAGGGAGGTGTGGAGGATTAGAAGGAACAAGACATGAGTCGGAGTGCTTTGCGTGATCCAACAGGGTCTATATGCAGATAATAATATATATATATATATATATATATATATATATATATATATATATATATTATATTAATTAAGCCTTATGCTTGGTGACGTCTAGCCTAGCAACTCGACATTTCAATAGGAATTTCATTATCGCCCAGCCACTGTTCAACGAAGCCTAAGCGAGATAATTTGGCATTTCAGGAGCCTGTACGATGACACGTCATCAGACGAACGCCATTTCACACAGGCAAACTAACACTTGTCAACTTATTCGTATTTTTAACAAATTTCTGTCACGTATTTTGTTAGTCAGTGAGCCAAATTTGAAATAAAATAGTTTTACAACTTGGAAGTAAACACTTGAGTTATGTAATACGACTTGATGACCGCCGAGTGTACTTTCTCTCGAACCAATATTTGAACAAAACCATTTGAACTGAGAAAGTTCCTGTAGTGTTTCCGCACAATATTATATATCAATGGAAGTGTTACGTTTGTAACTGGAGTTCAGTAATACGACAGTAAGGTGGTTCTGTTCAATTAAGGCAAGGAGCGAAACAACAGTTCTCGATATAACACTACAGTAGACACTATCAGATCGAATCAAATTAAAGATACCATTTCCTCTTCTCCGATATTCAATCTGTTCTATAAATTGTACAAGAAAAGCAATTATTGCAATTCTTCTGGACAGAACAGGCTATACGAAACTTATCGGTTATTTATAAATTAAAAAGAAAACAGATATTTTATTTTATTTCCACCTCAGGCGTTGAGGACACAAGTTGCTTTCATTCAATCTAAACAAAGATGGCAGACAAGTTGTGAGAAGGTTTTAAAACTTCATTATCGTCGTTCGAAAGTAATTTTCTTTTGAAAAGAGTACAGTTTGGATCTTGCTTCAATGTTGTTCAGTTTGAAATGAATGAGGGACAATCCTGCCAAACCTAGATAACTACGGTATCAATTTATAATTTATACAATAATATTGAAAATAACAAACTTTTCTGTTTGAAAAACAGGTGTTTGATGATTAATTTTTGATCAGCTGATAGTTGTTCGAAACAAAATTTTTATAGCAGCACGTTTCAAATTAATGCCGGGCTGCTTCCAAATACGGAGAGGAGCGGAACCTAGCGGAGCGGAATGAAGATGAACGGCAACCGGAAGCTGAGTTCAGTCAGTCAGCTTAAAGAACGCGTTAGTATCTTTTGAACCAAACTATTTAGGCCTACAGTAACGGGATTCTAGAAAAATACTATGTTTGAAAACCGTAACCTAGGTAACGAAAAACAATAAGTTTGGAGGCGTGGTCAGCGTGGTGGAGGAAACAGAATCAGCTTCAAAACCAAACCTAGACAGAGTCGAAGCTATGCGGAGCGCATCTTAACGACTCCGCTTGACTCTGGTCAACTCCGTTACGCTTTCAGTGGCCGCACTTACATTAAAAACAATAGGTTAGATTTTGAATGCGAAGGCAACCTAATATTCGCAGGACACAACTGTCGCGCTGACGTGATGGAAGGCAATTCCCAATGACTGACAACAATAATTTTTGCGTAAATTAGAATTTTTTAATTTTTAAAAGAATATAAAATATAAAGTAAGAAGTAAAGAATATTAAGCTCATTTAACGCTGATTACGATGGTAAAATCCGATTTTTAAAAAATGCAAGAAAAGAATATTATGATTTTTATAAGATTTTAAATGTCTGCCATTTTGCAACAGAGTTTGTTGGGTAACGGAATCAATTTTTGTGCTAATTTTGAAATAAAGTAGATCATAAATTGAAAAAAGGAAGTGTAAGCGCTATACTGCTAATAACCATTCACACACACACACATATATATATATATATATATATATATATATATATATATGTGTGTGTATGTGTGTGTGTGTGTTTATGTGTGAGTGAGTGTGTGTGTGTGTGTGTGTGTATGTATGTGTGTACGTGTGTGTGTGTGTGTGTGTGTGTGTGTATGTATGTATGCATGTATGTATGTGTGTGTGTGTGTGTGTGTGTGTGTGTGTGTGTGTGTGTGTGTGTGTGTGTGTGTGTGTGTGTGTGTGTGTGTGTGTGTGTGTGTGTGTGTGTGTGTGTGTGTGTGTGTGTGTGTGTGTGTGTGTGTGTGTGTATGTGTGTGTGTGTGTGTGTGTGTGTGTGTGTGTGTGTGTGTGTGTGTGTGTGTGTGTGTGTGTGTGTGTGTGTGTGTGTGTGTGTGTGTGTGTGTATGTGTGTGTGTGTGTGTGTGTGTGTGTGTGTGTGTGTGTGTGTGTGTGTGTGTGTGTGTGTGTGTGTGTGTGTGTGTGTGTATGTGTGTGTGTGTGTGTGTGTGTGTGTGTGTGTGTGTGTGTGTGTGTGTGTGTGTGTGTGTGTGTGTGTGTGTTGTGGTTTTTGTTCGAAATATCATGAGGAGATCTCTAATAGCAAATTTTCCAATTGAAATTCTACAAAGAAAACCTGGCCTAATTACTGCAGGCCTCAGCTACTGGATAGCATTTGTCAGAAGCCAATACAAGTTACAGTAGTAAAATTTCATCACAAGCAAATTATCAAGAAGTGGTTGCCGAGATATTCCAGGCGAACTGGCGCCACTGGATGATTCATTAAGCCGACCTCAATAAAGCCATTATCTGATTGTAGCAGGAAAACATTGGCGATCCCGCGGTACCGTTTAATTTATTGTTCGTGCCAATAAAACTTTATTAAATCTAATGATTTACGAAAATACCGATCCTGCGGTAATTAACCAATGTAAGCGTTGCATGCAACTGTCTCGCTGTATCATTACGGAATGAATGTCTAAAGAGTATAATATATCACGAAACGTACGTTTTAATAAAAATTAAAAAAAGATAGTATTTGTCAACGTAAAGGAAACATTTATAAATAAAAATTTAACGACCCTCAAGAAATTACCTTTTGGTCAGAATCGGCGCCCGCTTAAAGTTAAAAGTGCTTACCAAGATGGCTGCTCCAATGGAACTTCGCTAATAGGCTAACCACTACGTCAGTTTTGCAGCAAAGAAGTACTAACTTACTTTACAGTTCATCAGGCTGTTGAAAGATATTACCTTTTCTGTTCTGCTTCTGGTGACACTATTCTGGGTGCGCCAGCATGTCCACTTCCGTCCTTGTAGTCTGCGTCCTGCAATTTAAATAAATTTTAACTGTATTACTGTTTGTGTGTGATGTTATTCACATAATCATGCCGTGCCGTTAACAGCGTGTTTACGCCGTACTTTTAACGTTTATGATATTTCCCCGTCAAGTATTGCGTTATTTACGTTGAAACACGAGGGAAGGAGAAGGGGATATGATCTGGCAATTGTTTTATAGCAGGGGCTGGCAGAGGAGAGGCGGGTAAATGGTGTTGAAACGTTTTATCTTGTCAGGGGGTCTGCGTGAATAATGCGTAACTAAAATCTGTTCTTAAAACAGAACCGATGCAGAAATTTTAAAAAAATTTCTGTATATCACGTGTTATAGTACGTATACGAAGCCTGTATATAAAATTGATGAACCAAATTTCAGACAAACGGAATTTACAGTCACCCGACAAGTTAACCTAATTTGCTATGCACTTTATTCTCCACGAACATAATCTCAAAATTAACCAACCCAGGACAGATTTTTTTCCAAAAACGGATTTATGATTAAAAAATGTTGTTAACAATTCCTTCAGTTAATTATGAATCTTCCAGTATTATCAACAAAATTTAAGCACAATCTGTTGAACCGATTTTATGGTAGATTTTCATATTACCCGGCAGTTCCATGCCGATCTCGTAGACCACATCCGAGTCAAACTTTATCAACACCTTTGCATCCGATTATGAACAAATTAATTTTAATAGTTTTTTTTACCAAAGAATATTTTTAACTGTTTGATTACAGAAATGTCTTGAGATGTGGGCGAATTTTAAGTCTGCTAATTATTTTTGTCTCCATTCATGTGTACAGGACACACTGACAGACAGAAATGAAAGTAAAACCATTTTTTGGTCTCAGAAAAACTAAAAATGTATAACTCGATACCATCAGATTACTTTCAGTAAATTTTATTCACATAATAAAAAGGTTTTTTTGTACGGCGAGAAGCACACATTGAAGCTATTATCACCACCCTAAATGTAAGTGTGAGTGTAAAGTGTTGTAAAGTGTAAATGTAAGTGTGTGTTAGACTCGGGTACCGCGAGGAACGTCTAAATCCTCTCAATAGGTGCAGCTAGTCTGCACCCCCCTGCGGGGTCCATACTTTTGAAATGTCGTATATTGTTTCCATATAAGTTCACAAAATATGATTAATAATAATGAAAGTAAAATGATAATTGCATGTTGTTTTATTTAAGTTTATTTTACAATAAATAAAATAATTAAAACAGTCGATAATTTGATAAATTTTGAAACAATCCTGTCATGTTAGTCGGCAGCTTACTTACAGGGAAGTTAGTTAAATATAAATGCTAAGTTGCTGTTCGGGTATAAATTGAAAATATAACAAAATAGCCTTAACATAGGTTTGTTTTCTTTTTTAAATTTATTTTACGACCATATTTTCTTGTACTTCAACTTATCTGCACAGACTTGAGTTGTGATTTTCCAGGAAATAATCAGTTATGAGGCGATATGAGGATATCGCCTAGCATTACCTATAAAGTGAACAGATCATACGATTCGATCTGTGCGATATGACTGAATCAGTTAATCTATGGGCAGACAGCACACCGCGCAGACAATAGACTGAAACGGAAACGTGTTAACATGTTTGCAAGATGGCGGGTGTGTTATCAGCTGTGAAATGCTTTGTCTCGAGTCCAGTCCTGTGAATGATTTAACATCGGGACAAGCGGAGGGGAGGGCAAGGGGATTGATGTATGGGCAAACATGAATCGCAGATTTGCAAATTAGCTTCACTTGTTCGGACGCTAACGAGCGCGCTTACTGTTAGCTTAAGTACACCTGTAAAACAATGTAAACACTTCATCAAATCTAAGAGCATTGTGAAAATTATTTTTTTAAATGAAATTTTATTTATTTTTTATTTTTTTTTTTTATATTAATTACAACTGAGGCGTGCCCCATCTAGTAATTTTTCTTTATCATTGTGTTCACTGTGTGCTGGGGTGCAGTCCGACGGCTGGTCCCAATGTGTTTACGGCCTGGAGACCGTTATTATTGGCTTGGTCCTCTTCAGCCTTCTTGTGATGTTGTCACTGCGGCATAGTAGTTGGACAATCTCTGTATTATTATGCTGTTTTAACCTGCAATAATGCTTAACCGAGAGCTTTTTAATGACTTCCTGAACAGATTCAACACCTAGGTCCTTATGTATGTTTTCATTTCTCACATACCAAGGGGCGTTGACAATCGTTCTCAATACTTTATTTTGAAAAACTTGAATAATTTAATATTGCTTTTTCTTGTACATCCCCAGAGTGGTGCACCATAGGTCCATATTGGTCTGAGAACTTGCTTGTATAGCAGTATCTTGTTGGCTATCGAAAGTTCTGAATTTCTTCCAATAAGCCAAAACATTTTATTGAATTTGAGCTGTAGCTCCTCTTTTTTCTTTTTTACATGCACCTTCCATCGGAGCTTTGCATCGAGTGTCATTCCTAGATATTTAGCATTGTTTCCATATGTTATACTCCTTTCGTTTAATATTATTGGTAATGGTTCATATTTTCTATTCGTAAAATTAATGTGTACAGTTTTTGCTTCATTAAGCTTTACTCTCCATTTTTTTGTCCATTGACTTACTGCGTTGGTGGCTTTCTGTAATTTCTCTGTGACTTCTAAAATGTTTTCCCCAACTGTTAAAATTGCTATGTCATCTGCAAACGTTGCTACTGTGGAGTTCCCAGTAACTGGTATGTCTCTAGTGTACAGAAGGTACAGTACAGGGCCAAGAACACTTCCCTGAGGTACTTCTGCATTAATTGTTTTAATTTGTGAGTATTCGAGTTCGTATCTAACCCGAAAAATGAAATTTTAATAAAACAAAAAGTCGGCTGGATATGAGGCCACTGCCTCTCTGTATTAATGAAGTGAAATAAGTTATATGTAGTTTGTTATTTCCCCGAAATTTATTTTTCCAACCTATCGGCAATAGTAACAATAACCAGTTTAACAAAACTGTCTTCAAGTTTAATTATGTATAATACATAACGCCACTATATTGAACTTATGAAAGTTGTACTTCTTTTTGTAAATTAAACTGCACAACACAAACTGTCACGCATTTTATTGTTTTATGAAAACGGCAATCGAAACAATATCGAATCATCATTTTTGTTGGAAATCTGTTCATCGAATGTTTAGCTATATATTAAGGTTCATATAAGTGCGGCCAGTGTAACAAATTTGAAATGAAATAAATGACGGTTCGAGACTAAATCAAAGCAACACAACATTGTAGTGGGGCGCATGCGCCTACAGACAATTTTCAGCAGAATTTGATGGGCTAACACGAGCCAAAGAAGTTTTAAGCGAAATCAGATGACACAATTTTTCACTTTCCGGATTTCTTTGATGGCAACTCTTCGGTTTTGTTTTATTCAGTAAAATTTGATGAAAATCGTTTGTAAAACTTGGAGCAGCTCCTTCGTCTTTGAATTTCTTCATGAAAATTTAAATTATCGCTGCACGTAGTTGTTCCACTAAAGTGATAGAAGCGATTTCCAAAAAGTATTTTTTTTTTACTTTACTTTTTTAAAAACTCTTATGTTACCATCATCAACGGTCCTACAACACAGTCCAAGCTGGTCTGGGAGTGTCAGAAGAACCTTGACGCTCTGTCCCTGAGTAACCGGGTAACTTTTCACTGAGTTCCGGGGCATAGTGGAGTTGACGGTAATGAGCAGGCAGACCGACTGGCTGGACTTGGATCTGCATCTGAGTTTATCGGACCTGAGCCGGCTTTACTGATTTCTCTATCGTTGGCCAGGTCTGCTATGAACAGGTGGATTACAAGTCAAACCAGGTAAGATGGGATAACCTTCATGAGCATTCCTATAATAAACGTCTCTTAAGCAAAGTTTCTTTTGGAGGACTCAAAGGGGCAGCAGATGTCCTGGGCAGAACACAACTCAAGAGGATCATGGGGCTCATAACAAGGCACTGTAGTCTGAGGGTGCACATAAACAGGATAGGAATGTACCACAGAGATACCGTGTGTAGATTGTGCAGGAAGGAAGAGGAAACTGCAGGTCACATATTTTATGATTGTGAGGCTCTTGCTAGTAGGAGGCTAGGGGTTTTGGTTTCCAAGATCCTAGGGATCTTCAGCAGAGTCAGCTAGTCAGTGGGTTGTTGGAACTTATTAGGGGCACCAATCTACTGAACTAGGTATTTTAAGAGGTTAAGTTGCACAATAGGTCAGTCGATCGCAGTGCCTGGGGTTGAATTATCGCTTCCTCTAGTATATAATGTTATATTATCTTATCAGCAACGGCATTAAAATCTGCAAATATATACATTTTAGACTTTTAAATTGCATTATATATATATATATATATATATATATATATATATATATATATATATATATATATATATGTATGTGTGTGTGTGTGTGTGTGTGTGTGTGTAATTTTAATTACACCTCAAAAAGTGACCCAGATGTCAGGATCGGCGCTTATTTCAAATTCCTGAATCTGGGTCTTACCAAGATGGCCGCTCCACTTAAATAGCTCACAATTACAATGGAATTTTGTTAAAAAAGACTTGTTATATGGGCAAGTAAACCAGGTCTACTGGCCATTTTCTGTAACTTAAACACCTAGCAATACCGAGATGGTGAAACTAAAGCTAACCAGCAGCCAAGGTTTATATAATTTTGCATTGACTGCAGTAGGATGGAAATTTAAGCCAAATCTGTGTAGCCGATGTTAAGAAATTGCATTTTGTTTAGGATTTGCTGTAAAGTGTGACATACGCCTACCATGTTGACATACCGCTAGCCTCTGTATCGCGCCCTCTAAACATCTTTATTAGTTAAATAATTCCAAGTGTTTAGTCTTCAACAACCTCTAACGCCGTGTAAGCTTGAAAGTTATAACATTATAATAATGAAACATATTGTAACATCGCCGCAAGCCGGTCCCAAGCCCGGGCCTGTCTTTGAAAGATGGGGAAGTGTGGAAAATCTTAAGAAAAATTATAGGAACAAAATTTCATGATAATAAGGTGGTATATATAAGAAATGAAGCTCTTTACAAGAAAATTGAAAAACTGTCAGATACTATGAAAAAAAGGAGAATAAATTTTTACGGCCATCTTCTTAGAATGAACTCTAATAGATTAACGAAACAAGTGTTTGATTTTTTCCATAATCGTAAAACAAAACCGAACTGGTTTAAAGAAATTGAAAAAGACCTAATAGAATTAAAAATTACAGAAAATTCACTGCTTGACCAAACTGCTAAGATAATTACCAAAGACGAAAGAATAAGATTCCAAGATAAAACCAAAATAAAACCTAAACCTATCATTTCAGAGGAGGAGAGGAAAAGAAGATCAGAAAGAATGAAGAGCTACTGGGAACAAAGAAAAGTGCAGCGCGCAAGAAATGATTAATTCAGCGTACCCCAAAGAGGGTGAAACGAAAAGAAGAAACATATTGTGAATTAAAATAATTAATTATAAGAACGAAAATAATTGTTTGTGTTTCTCGTAACTAATTAAATACAATTAAAACGTAATAAGTTATAATTTATTTTGTATTATTTATATTTAATATAGGCCATAAACATAACTTCAGATAAAGTAGGCTTAAGGATTAGCTGTTCAAGTGACCTGCACGTTACACGCTACACCTAATGTTGCTGTATGTGTACGGCTAAGTATTAACTTTTAACCAAGTTAAACACAAAACCAAATTACCGCCACGACAGTTGCAAGTATCCGCATCAGCTGCTTTTGAAACGTGCCCTCTTGTTAAAAAGTGAAAAGTTTTAATTGAATTTAGCTTGTTTTTCGGGTCAAGATAAGAAAACTTAATTATTACCCAGCTATACAGACTTGTTATTGCGGGGTTTAAGACTTGATGACTTCATTTAAGTTTAATGCCGGTAATTATGTTTCCACTGCTGTGTTGCTCTGTCTGTCTGTCTGTAAGTAACGCGTTGTCTACAAGCGCCGATGTGGTACCGTTTTTCAATGCTTATAAGCTTATTTATACAAAATTCTAAACGTCATAGTTTATCTTTGGGTTCCTAGACATAATTCCGAAACATTGTCCATCTTTAATTCAAATTTGCTTGACTGACGAGTTTTTCTTCTTTTGTGTGTGGAGAAAAGAAGTTGTATTACTCTGACGAGTTGTATTACTTTGTGTGTGGAGGGATGCGCCAGTTAGGACTAACCGGTGCTTTAACCACCTCGGGACACTCCAGCCTGCAGCCCTGCTTCATGTCGGGCATCTCAGTGCAAACTACTCCGACTGTTCTCTATGTAGTTAGATAGCACTGGGGAATACGGCCCAGCCCGACTGTAGAGGAACACTTTACGTACACGGTATTTGAAAAGGAAATAAGAAAGATATACGGGCCGGTAAGGGAAGCGGAAGAATGGAGAATAAGGACTAACGGGGAAATTAAAATATAGGGGGCTGAGGCGTGTGGGGAAAGAACGATCATGGCAGAATGGAAGAAGAACAGGACGTAGGAAGGCGAAGAAGAGATGGATGCAGGATATGGAGGACATGAGGTTATGTACGTTGAAAGATGGTGGAAGAAAGTCTAGTCTAGACAGGAAAGGGGACGAGTTGTGAGGAAGACCAGGACTGTAGTGGCAAGAAAAACAAAAAAACGTAGCCATGCGTTTCGTTGGAGTACTTATGACTGCATTTGAACAAAATTTGATTAAAACCGATCTTTAACAAAAAAAACAACTTTAATATATTGTTTTCCAATTTGATTATTCTTTCAATAACAAATACACAGACATTGATATACACAGGGCGAAGATATCCATTCAAATTTCAAAACTCGATTTGTTCACAATCGATATACTTTCTTTATATTTCGTAAAATAATAAATTAGAAGTCTCGATAAATAACCAAGAGTATAGTAGTTTAAAGTATAAACTATTTAATAAGCTGAGGAAAACAACAACTTGTTTGGGATCTGAAATAATTGTCTTTATTACAAAACATTATTCCAAGGCATTACGTAAGATAACACAGGCAATGTTAATAATCTTCAAAGTCATATGTAACTAAACTTGATTATTACTAACAATACCTAACTATCATCCGTTATGTACACGTGATCTGATGATGTTCAAGGTTGAAACAGGCTAATTGATTTTTGACAAAAGTAGGTAAGGATTTCCTTGCGCGCCGTGATGAAGGGAAGAAGCAATACAAGCACAGTTGTGTTCGAGTGGTAGTATTATTTGTATTGCAGGGGCTACAAACCTTTACGTATTGGATAACATTGCAGTCCAGAGCAGATATATTTTTAGTCACTTTATACGTTCTGAATATAATGAGAACATTGCAATGTCAAGTATTTTTGAAAATTACTTCTTCACTAAAAGTAATGTGAATATTGCTACATGGTACTAAGAAACAATAAGATGGTTTTTTATAAGATTTGAAATGCCCGTGGTATTGAAACTGTTAACGAATTTTGCTAGTTAAAAAATATATTAATTAATTTATTATCTAGCTCTCGAGAAGCACACGATTAAGTTAAACTTACATTTTTGGATTTAAAAACTATAAAACGGTATTTTCACAAAAAATTTCAAATCGATTTTTTCACTTTCTTGAATTAATAACGGATTGATATGAATTTTCTAAAAAATAAAACAATGACATGATGCCGAAGAATACGAGGTGTGTTCAGAAAGTAACGAGAATTTTACTATAACCGACTTTTATATTACATATCCAAATTAGTATTTTGTTTACTAAAGCAAATTATATTGGCTCAGATTTATTAATTTCTTATTCTTCTACATTGATGTTGTCGCCTTCAAAATAGTCCCCATTGGAGATTATGCACTTGTGCCAGCGCTTCTTCCAATCCTCGAAACACTTCTCAAATTCGATCTTTGAGATAGCCTTTAGTTCTTTCAGCGATACGCTTTTAATGTCATCTACGGCTGTAAAACGATGGCCCTTTAAGGTTCTCTTTATTTTTGGAAATAGGAAAAAGTCACACGGATCCATGTCAGGCGAATATGGAGGCTGGGGCATCGTTACAGTACTGTATTTGGCCAAAAATTCACAAACGAGCAATGAAGTGTGAGCTGGTGCATAACCCATGAATTGTTTTTCCACAGATCCGGGAGTTTTTTTCGGATTGCTTCACGCAAACGGCGTTGAACTTGTAGGTAGTACTCCTTATTGACAGTTTCACCTGGTGGCAGGAATTCATGATGCACTATGCAATTAATATCGAAGAACACAGTGAGCATAACCTTCACGTTCGACCGCACTTGTCAAGCCTTTTTTGGTCTTGGCGAGCCAGAATGCCTCCACTGGGATGATTGAGCCTTAGTTTCGACGTCATATCCGTAAACCCATGTTTCGTCACCTGTTATAATACGTTTCAGCAATTCTGCATCGTCGTTGACTTCATTTAGTGACTCCTGAGCAACTTCCATTCGTCGCTGTTTTTGTTCAAAATTCAACAATTTTTAAACGAATTTTGCTGCCACGCGTTTCTACACAAAACATTGGAAACAATGTCAATATGCCAACATCATCAGCGGCCTCTCTAATTGTGATTCGGCGATTGTTCATAACCATTTCTTTCAATTTTTTTCTCGTTTTCATCGGTTGTTGATGTGCTAGGGCGCCCAGGGCGATCGTCATCTTCAGCGTCTTCACGGCCTTCTTGGAAACGCTTATACCACTCGTAAACTCTTGCTTTACTCATAGCAGACTCACCATAGGCCTTTGTTAACATTTCACACACTTTGTTATACTTTATTCCATTTTTTAAACAAAATTTGATATAAATTCTTTGTTCCATTTCTTTTAACAAACGAAAATCGCCGAGTTCATAAAAACACGTCTAACCTTAGTGGCTGTCACAGACAAAGTCAACAATGAAAACAGCTGAAAGTTTTATCATACTTCAAGGGCATGTATGCCAACATAATAAAAAAAACTTTGACAATCGGACTCTCCAAGTCCGCGAAATTTAAAAATTCTCGTTACTTTCTGAACACACCTCGTATTTACCACGTGATTTGTAATTTCTATTTAATTTATTTATAATTCCTAATGTAATCATTTTTTTTCCAGCCAGGAGTGTTATTTTGTTGAATACATACATATTACTTTCCTAGTTTCAAATACTTTATATACGTTTGACGCGTCTCAGGAAAACTTACATTATAGAAACATTTTCTCTGTATTCACAAAAAAAATACATAATAAAATTTTGAAAATGGAAGTGTTCCGAAACGTGTCAACAAATATATAATGTTCGAAGCTAGGAAAACAACGTATGTATTCTAGAAAATAATTTACTTATCATACCGAATATTTTTATAGAATCATATTTTCCACAAAAACATTTGTATAACTAAAACTGTTAAATAAATATTGTTAACGACTGTCGTTTTGAAACTGTGGATAACAGCGTACATTTTCATTATGAGTGGAATTGTTATTTTCCTTTAAAGTACTTTCCACTTCTGCTAGATAGTCCCGTGGTTATTCACTCCGTACTTTAAAATGCCTTAAATGCATTTACGTATCAAAAGCATTCATGTGTACATGTTATTAATGGCGCAGAGAGGTCCGGGTCCGGCGCCGATCCTGACCTCTAGGTAAAATTGTTGTAACTTGGCGCAGAAATCCTGCATACAAGCAAAATCCGTTTAACACTTCCAAAATGGCGGCAGTTTCACGTTTCACACAATGTTTTGGAAATTTTTTTGTCTTAAATATTTTTGGAAATACAATTTCACTATTGCAACCAGCGTTACGAACTGCACACATTAGCAGTGTAAATTTTCAAAAAGTCTTGAAATTTTAAAAAATTAAATTCTGACGTCTGTCACGGTTCATTTTTTTATTTTCAAAATGCTATTATATTCAGATTTTAATACTCATTCCTAAAAGAGAGTAAGATAATGAAAATAACTTTTGTAATTAATTAATAGAGCGAGACAGGTGCGTGCAGCCTATGTGGAAAGAAAACTGTGACGCGTTGCACTGAGTTTGGCAAGGTAACATTTCACAATTTCACAAGTGGAACATTGGCGACGGCAGCCGTGTTACTGTCAATTAGGAACTTGGAGAGCCGCCATGTTTCCTTGCAACCAATTCAGCTGAAATACGCGTAGAGATCTGTAGCCACGTTCCAAAGTAACTGATATATTTACTGCAAGACACCGCCATAAATACATAAAGTCACGGCCTTCACAAGTCGCGCAGATCCTCAACCCTACTAACCTCTGCATCACTTTTTGAGATATCGTTAAATTATATATATATATATTCACGTTGGTAAAAGCTCAAGGCAGTAACTGCAGTCAAGAAATTACGACCTTAAAGTGCCTAAGTTCATACTGACCGGTTCCTAGCAACCCTGCCCATCAAGGACTACAACGTTAAGAGTTATATTAACTTAATCACTTGATATTTATTAGTTGACCATTCGCAGCAGTCAATGGGAAAAAGAAACGAATAATAATAATACAACAATGTACAGCAAAAAGTTCTTCCTTTGTTTAAAACAATGCCATTCATTACATTTAGGTTATTTAATACAATAGGTCTTACTTTGTTCTACTTTCATATTTTAAACCATAACCTATAAAATTAATAATTGAATTCTAACATTATCATTGCAATATTTACAAATGAAACCTACTGTAACCGACTTTTATATTACATATTCAAATTAGTATTTACTGTTTACTAAAAGCAGAGTGTTTTAATATTAGTACTGGCCTAGATTGTCTTACAGATTCTACTTTCGAAACTGACTCGGTGAATAATTATTTAAGTCTTGGGTACAGCAATAATTTAAATATTACTTTCAACAATGTTTTTCCAACAATCAGCTGGTTTTGTACACACACAATTCGCTGCATTGTGCTGCACTCTCACGAAAACACTCTACACTACTGTAATTTTGTTTGCAGACCTTTTATTTCGTTGTAAAATCTTAACAATGGGGAAATATATGGCGTGAGAGTTCCCGACCGAGAGTTTCGATAAAACAGATCCTATTTTTGGTACAAAACCGATCGGAATGCTTGCTTAATGATATATAAAAGATTGTTAAACAGTGCTGAAGGCAATAACAGTACATGTATTTTATCGACCGCAACCCCTGAGAAGGGTACAAAACTGTAAACGCAAAGCATACGTCACTGCCAGAAAGGCTGAAGAGGTGTCCCTTCTGCGTACCTGGTCAGGACATGTCTGTGTGCTACTTAAATATTTGTTAATAAACAAAACACACGGTTCTGTGCCAGCAGTTGGTACAGATAGGGTTGGCTCACCCCCACCCCTCTGCAATTAATGTTCTGGTAAATTGATTCGCCACGCAAGAGTTGCTCCTGTGGAATCTGCTACGCAGGGGAACCGAAACGACAGAACCAAGAGTGTGGTCAGAGTATCGTTGCAGCCTGCGCGGTCCTTAAGGGATATAAAACCCTAAATCCAAATTAATCAGATACACAAAGGGAAAGAAATTAATTTGGTACGATCAGATTAGCCAACTCGTTGATAACGTAATTAGGATTATGACCTATTCTTTCCATCAGTGGTCTATCTACTCACCTCGTAAAGGCTACCGCGGTTTCGAAACTCTATCGTTTCATCTTCAGACCGTTATACAGAATGTTAAATCCTTCTGTCGAGGTCGTCACAAAGTCAAACAAAACATTAAAACATACATCACAAACACTAAGCACCATTACACGTTAAAATATTCATCATGAAATTTCGGCTTGGCCAAGCTACACATTCGACTCGTACGTCGTTACATTCCGGACTGCCCCGAATACATGCCGTTAGCTCGACAGAGGGATTTAACATTGTGTATAACGGCCTGAAGATGAAACGATAGAGTTTCGAAACCGCGGTAGCCTTTATGAGGTGAGTGGATAGACCACTGACGGGAAGAATCTTAATAATTCGAAAAATTATTACTTAGGAATTAAATTTTCTACGACTTATTTTAACAGTTATATAAACAAAAGTTTTTCTGCAAAACATCAAAAATGTTTATACCGTAGCTAACCACTAAGATTTTACCACAACGAATACTTTTTGCTTTTTTTATCCTCGTTCTAACTGTTACCAATAATAAACTAAACATCTAAGGCGCTAATTATAGAATGAACTGCCAAATATGGTATACAAGATTTCATAAAATTTGCATAAAGTAGACCAAGTTACATTACTATCGTCTGTTCGAACTGTTTTAAACGAATTATTGTAAGACCTGTTTTGAAAACTGTATCTCAAATGGAAAAACAGATTTTTGTGAAAAGATGAATGTAGCTTAGCCCAGTGAGAGAGCAAACAATACAGAAAGGTCCAATTTTACAAAGAATGTTTTTAATCCAAAAATATAAAAGTTATTTCATTGCATCCATCCAAAAATACAGTATATTTAAAAGTTCTCCTGATATTTGTACAAAGGTGAAACAAAAACTTGCGATTGTCAAAGAAACAACAAAAACAAGCGACGGCGTTCCAAAAAAAAGAAGAAAATCGCGGAGGAACAAAACAACCCTTTCAGGCGCCGTACCTTGCAGAAGTTTTACGACAATAGGTTTTCGCAATTGAAAAATGATTCTGTCATTGTGTGCACAGAGCATCACCTGCTGCGCCAAAAGAGAACAAAGCTGGGGTGAGGCCACGTGCCACCTCCTGCCGGCACACTGCTTCTGTTAAGTGTTTTGCATATTCATGGCACTGCCGGAAAAACTGTAAAAACTGTTGCCGACGACAACAAATCGATTTACGACACGCAACTGTCTCGCTGACGTAATTCAAACGAAATATAATGTTAGCGCATTAATTAACTAAGCACAAAATTTGGTTTTCTTAACGCCAAGTACAACGCCATTATAAAAAAGCGTAATTGTTATTAGCGGCCCAAGAAATTGGACTATTTGCCGCTACGAACGCTACAAGTTGCAAGGACAGAATCTGTATAACTGTAGTTCAATACATTGCCGCAAGATGCCATCAGCAGCGAGCGTTCACAAAGCTATCACAAGGATTATCATTCTAGTAAGTTTATATTCAATGGTTTTGATAATAGTTAAGACCAGTTCTTTAGCTGTCCAAATTCGTTCATCCGTTTCAAAATGGCTGCCAATCTAAATCTATGAATTTCTTTTGAAAGTCTGATATTACCATTGTAATCAGCGTTAAAATCTGAATAAATGAAATTTAAATGTCTTCAGTTTCATTGAAAGTGTGGCTGCGCCAGAATGGGCGCGATAAATAATTGTATCGAAAATCCCGGACATGTTCCTTTACCTAGCGGTCATCAGCGTTAAAATGTGCGTCGATTATTTAATAACCGTTTTAAAACACGCTTACACTACACACAGTAAGCAGGCACGTGATACAATCGGCACGTACATCACGGAATCATTTCTTTTATTTTTCAGATTTTATTTTCGGTCAACAAATCCAAACAAAATTAACTATTTCAACGGTTTTGATTAAATTTTGCTCAAATACAATAAGTACACAAGTATCGAGACAACAAAACGCACTGAACATACATTACGAAAATATTCTGTTCGTGATTTGTCAAGAGAGCCTGACTGAAAATCACTCCACCATATTTTTACGAAATGTTGGTTATATTGAAATTAGCACGGCCTGCTGAATAAGACATTTGCGTAGGCCTACTAGATCTTGCGCTTCGGTAACGGCCGTAGTAGCAAAACCCAACACGATCTACAAGGAGGGGGATGTGTATATTCCCTAACGTCCACACTTTATACCACTTACACTAATGAGGACGAGGGATCAAGATTACCAATAAGAGTAACGTAACTGCGCTCGAACTAAAAACCATCAGGAGAGCAGTTCACAGACGCAGCAGACTGACCGGACCTGTGTGTGTGTGTGTGTGTGTGTGTGTGTGTGCGCGCGCGCATGCGTGCGTGCATGTGTGTGTGTGCGCGCGAGCGTGAGTGTGTGAATGAATTCGTGTATGTGCACGCGCGCGTGTGTATGTATGCATGCGTGTGTGCGTGCGTGTGCGTGCGTGTGCGTGCGTGTGCGTGCGTGTGCGTGCGTGCGTGCATGTGTGAATGTGTGTGTGTGCATGCGTGCGTGTGTGTGTGTGTGCATGAGTGTGTGTGTACTGAAATATGATTTCACCATTAATAACCAGCGTTAAATTTGCTTAAATATACATTTTAACTGAACAAATTTGCTTTTCAAATCTGCGCGGTGCTCGCACGCTTAATACAATATGAAAGTGATAATTCATTGCATTTATTGATAGCAAAATGCATCGCTGCACACAACTTCAAATCCCATCAATCGATCAGCCCAGAAGGAAATGTTATGCTTTCAGTAAGTTAACAATTACATCGCCTCGCGAGATAAGCTAATTCAAAAGTCAGGTTTGAAGTTGATTATATTTTCCTTTGATGAATTTCAAGGCAAATTTCTTTGCTACTGTACTTTAGGCTTGGCGTTACTAGCCCAAGTTTAAGTTGTATAATTTGATAAAATACGTTAAAAAAGAAAGTATCAGCTGTAGGAGTGGTCACCGACAACGTTCATTGTTGGTTTGTACTAGTGCAGTTATTATCGCTTCCCAAAATGTAAGTGTGAGTGTAAATTGTTAAAGTCGTAAGTGTAGTGTTGTAAGTGTTAAATGTTTGTTAGACTCGAGTACCGCGAGGGACGTCTAAATCCTCTCGATAGGTGCAGCTAGTCTGCACCCCCTCGGGGGAATTGTTTTAAAATGGCGTGCATTCAAGAAGCTACAAAAATATAACTTGTTTATTTTGAAATCAGTGCAGAACTCTTCTAAACTTTCAAATTTTGACTGTGGTCAATGTTTATATTCGTTGTTATTTTGCACAAACAGACGCGTTGCTTGGCATTGACTGCTTGTAACGCGATAAATGCTTGCGGACCTAAAATACGAACACATTAAACATGAAGTGTTTGTACAACAAACGACACAATAATTGTGTACAAACATCATACTAAGAGTGTTTCTACTTTTCTGCAGATATTTATTTTGAAAGCCCGGATGCGGACAAACTGATTGCAATAAGGCACACTGGAGACCTGGCACCTTTGAATAGAAATACAATTCAGGTATATTTTTGTTTCCGTGCATCAAATTGTCTCGTACCAAAAGTTTTGTTTACGCGATTTTATGCAATTTTTTTGAAAATTTTCTTTAATTACGTCAGCCATACAAAATGTGCAATGATTCTTTTATTTCGTATGTGTAAATAAATGTGTTTATAACAAAGCAATTAAAGTAATCAGGCTAAACAAAGTAACAAAAATTAATATTTTTTTGTTTTAAATATGTTTGCAAACCTGATTTACCATCGTAATTAGCGTTAAAAACTACACAGATTATAATTTTAAATTTTCAAAATCCGTTGAAATTTGACGCGGTCAGGTTTAAGTTCCGCTTTTTCACTGCAATGAAAGTTTAAAATTGTAATATATATATATATATATATATATATATATATATATATATATATATATATATATATATTTACGCAGATTTTAATGCTGTTTATGGTGGTAAAATGAAAGTTTCAAAAACAGGATAAAATTTAATAAATTTACTTTTGGAAACTCGCTTTCACCACGTCAGCGAAACAGCTGCGTGACATGATTATCTATTTATTGTAACAGAATCGCCCCTCCTCATGTTTAATGTTACGTTAATAATACCCCTCGCCCTCCTCCACTTCCTACTTGAAATTGCAAAGTTCATATCTTGTTCAACTTTTACTTTAATGTGCTTTACAGTGATTTACGTGACCGCGGCCACAACCAAGCATTGTGGGGGGGAGAGGGGGGGACAAAGTTTTCTAATCAAATTTTCTGAAACGACGTCCATGATAGCAGTTTTGAGCGGTGCAGTCAGTGCAAGCCTATTTGGGGTTCTGCAGAAAAGCTATTTTTAACTTATCGTTATACGGAGTTAGGTTTGGTTTCATACGCCCGTACATTATACGTTTGTGGAATGGCCACGCCCCTTACTGTACGGCGGTTTCAAACAGCTATTTCTAGGACATGTTCTTAACTCGCTTTTTTGTTTGTCTGTCTGTACGGCATAAGCCAACTTCCCGATGAACAAGAGACATGAAACGTTAAACAGCTCAGAACTGGACGGCAATGCAAAATTAACTCGCTTTCTTGTTTGTCTGTCTGTCTGTCTATCGGCACGCGCTCAATACACTTACATATAAGAGCAGTGAAGCAGACAACGCTTCAGTAATGACGCAACACGCACACGAAATCATTTCAATAAACATTATTTTTTTTAAACTAAAAATGAACTGACATTAATTATTCTTAACATTAAAATAAAAGCCTTATAAAATTAAATTTTGTTTGCTTCTTTATTTCATTTTTTTAAAGGAAAGTAACAGTTAAAGAAATTAAAACTAAAAATGAGAAAATAATTATTTAAAGAAACATAAAATTGTTAATGTATCAAGTTTTAAAACGGACTTAAAAATATAAAATAATTTTTCTTGGCTCGTTTAATTTTTAATATCTGTGGAAATACATGTAAGATTTAAAACGGAAAACGTGAGACACATCCAGTATGTAATAATAGATTTAATTAGAAGCTACTTGCCTTCCGTTACGAATTATGGCATTTAATCTATTACAATGTTGCCCACGGTTTTTCTTTTTAAATCTTTTCAATAGTTTTTGTTTTTGTTATATGAAGCCGTGAATAGAATGTGTGGCAATCTCAAAGTACCATGCAGCTATTTGAAACAAAATGGCGGCCACTCAAAATGCCTGATTTATTTGTCCCTACGTAAAAATTCCTAATATAACGTGCTCTCGCAACTGTGTTAGACTATACAGCCCTGTTACAGTCGTACTACTTCTATTGTTGGTTGGCAAAGTTGGTCCATTCGTTAACAACTACGTACACACATAGACAGACATCCAGGTAAACCCAATTTTTTATTAAATCGACCCGAAACAGATAACAATTTTCGGCACCACATTTGCCGTACACTTCGTACAAAGAAATAAAAACAGCTTCACTTCAATAGCCCAAAGTTAACCAAACCAAACCGCTTCTAAAGCACGACTGTATCAAATCCCCATTGCATGTAAACGCGGTCAGGCGCAAGTTAACCTAAACGAATTGCGTATTGACGTAAGCTAACTTCAAAGACTTTTTGATTTAATAAAACATAAAATATGAACTCAGCACCAGGCCTGAACCCTCTCCCTAAATATTGAAATTTGCTGAGTAGACTACGCCGTTAATCCGCAATACAGTATTTACATAAACTGCGATTAGAAATATTTGTTTCACAAGTCTGTAGAAAACAAACCGGCAAGGCTTAATTGGACTCGCGGTAATTAATAACCGAAAGTCACTGCAGTGTTTCAAGGATACAGGCAGTGCTCTACTTATATAAAAACAAAAACATCGAATGGACAACGGAAACATTGTTACGCTACAGTGATACTTCGGTGGAGGTAATGTTCACTTAACAGCTAATTTTACCCAACGCTGTCAGATATTTTAAAATTTTTACATTATAAATTTAATTAACAAAATTAAAATTGAATTTAAAATTACAATTACGTAAATTTATACAGGAATGCAGAGCAGGGAAGATATGACTTTTTGGTGGAAGACAACTTTCAGAAACTTAACCTGAAATAAGAAAATAATAAAATTAACATTTAAAATGCAAATTTGCGTAAGCCCAAAGTGAGCTCCGTGAGAATGGCAGTCTGGTTCCCGGCAGACTTAACCTCGACTAATTATATTTGCAAATCCTTTCTCCGACACAGAGGTTCGGGCTGTGATAAGGACTCTGGAACGCGATAGGAGACGACGTTCTACAGGCACACAGTATGCGTTTTGTCTTTACAATAATACGCAATGTCTGCATTAGTATTACTGTAATCATCTATCTATGAATGAATGAATGTCTAATGTTTCTATTGCTCTGCTATCTGTATGTCTTCTTTCTGTATTCCCGAGTTGCTCAGTTGCGGTGCCTTCTCCGCCCTGTTTAGGGGATTCAAGTATCTCCTCCACTTCTATTTGGTGACTTCCAAGCTCGTTATTGTGGAGCTTGCAGATTCTTGCTCTGCTACTTCCCTTTTCTTCACCTTATCACAGAGGTTCTGCGTTGAGATACCGCTCATTCTATTTTATATTTTTACTCACATTGTTCCCATGAGTAGTTAGGAAATTAGTTCGCCCGTACAGAGCCCCACATGTGTGGGTAAGGCTAAGGTACAAAGAGAGGTCGCCAGGTATACCAGGTTTGATACGCCAATAGGCCGGTGTCATTCACTCTATCAGCACGGGTCGCTTTAAACTTTAGAGTTAGCAAATCTAACTGCGTGTGTTTGTGTGTGTGTGTGTGTGTGTGTGTGTGTGTGTGTGTGTGTGTGTGTGTGTGTGTGTGTGTGTTTGTTTGTGTGTGTGTGTGTGTGTGTGTGTGTGTGTGTGTGTGTGTTTGTGTGTGTGTGTGTGTGTGTGTGTGTGTTTGTGTGTGTGTTTGTGTGTGTGTTTGTGTGTGTGTGTGTGTGTGTGTGTGTGTGTGTGTGTGTGTGTGTGTGTGTGTGTGTGTGTGTGTGTGTGTGTTGAGTAGATGAGTGAGAGCAGTATGAGCTAGAAGTGCGGTGGGATCACTAAATCCATCAGCTGACCACTTCAATCCATACTAATATTTATAAAGCGAAAAATCCGCATGTTTCCCATACATAAGGACCTTCTTTCAAATTTTCAAATATAAAAAGGTGGCAGTGGCATGCCTGCGACAGAAGTGACTACTTCTTATCACGAGTTATGGCTATATATTTTACACCACAAAATAAAATTTATAGTCGATTTTCAAAATCATGAGTACGTTCATTTCAGTTTAATATATTTCTAAATATAATATTATATGATTTTATGGTTTTTTGCCAAGATATAGATTTTTGCTACTCGATACTAGAATAGGCTTTAACTGACCATGGGAGAAGCACGGAGTCACAAATGTATTCCTGCTACTCTTAATATCTGACCCTGTGACTTATTAATTGTCATTTAAATGCCAACTTCAATGGAAACTGCAATATTGTAATTTGGAAAGGCAGGTTGTTTGGAATTATAAGATTGTTTCAATTAAAATCATTGCAAATGTAAGCTTATAAACAATAATTTTATAATAAATAATAACAGGGATTCAGATTTTTAAAACGGAAATACATCTATGTCCATCTCAGGTACCTAAACCATGTTCATTTTAAATTTCATCTCAATCGGTCCAGTAGTTAATGCGTGATTGAATAACAAATAAAAACACACACATAAACTTTCAAATTTAAAATATTATATTAAGAAGTATAAAATATTATTAAAACGTCACTGTTGTAGCCTACAGTTAACACATCACAAAACTGAATACTAAATAATTCAGTTGCACTGGATAAGTAATATAATGGCATTTAAATAATTATTATTCACACCTACCAATATATAATGACGTATAAAACGTCACTGTTATACAGTTAACACTTGTCATAAAACTAAATACTAAATAAAGTTGGACTGGGTAAGTAGTATAATGGCGTTTAAAATAATTTAAATATTTATTATTCACACCTACCAATATATAATAAACGTATAAAACGTCACTGTTACACAGTTAAAACTTGACACAAAACTAAATAATTAAATTGGACTGGGCAAGTAATATAATGGCGCGAACATACAAGTTTTCACTTCAAAAATACATTTTAAAACACATATATATATATGAAATTTTTTCAAACTGAATTTTTTTCCGTGCAAAACGTACGTCCATATCCAGCCATAAGAAGTATTCACTTCTAAAAATCTTTTTGAAAGTTCCTTTTTGTAAAAGAAAATATTAAAATTGTATATTATCAAGATTAGCTCCAACGATTTTGCTCAAATGTAATTAAAACGCCCAGGCAAAACCTAGGGTCGTAGCAAATTAAGAACAAAATCGGTAAAATTTCTCAAAATCGTTTTACCAGATTTTACTCGAACTTCGATCATAATAATGCCTCATACACACAGCAAGCAGGTAAACATAGAATAACAGAAATACTAGTAAACCCACAATACTGGACACACGTAATACCAGAACGTAATTAAGACTAAACCCATTCAAAACAACCGCATTCTCTCCACTTTTGCCCTGTATCTAATGACAATACTATGAAATTATTAGTTTGACGTTATTAATTGTATTTCCGTTAACATAAAACAAACAGACGATCACCAAGAAAACTTAAAACCTGCAAGCATTACCAACTTTGCCGCACAAAATGTACCAAGTTTCACGTCTACTTGTTTATGATAATGCCGTCTTGCCACACGCATCTGCGACGCTGCGTCAGACTTGACTTGTTTTGTCTGGTACTCCCTCTTCCCTTGTCTGTCAGTCTATCCTCCCTTCGCTCTGTACAGTAAACTTCAGGCTGCCAGGCCAAACAATTTCGCCTGCTGTTTTAGTAATTCCCGTTTCCAAGTTTTGCCAGTCGAATTCAAATACCCTCGCAATACTAACAACACACACTCAAGGCCGACGCTCGGAACTTTCAAAAAGTAAAAACAAAGGCTTGCATGTCGTGAACGGAACAGAATAACCTTAATTCTAGTCAGTATAGGCTGCTACAAATTTGATCGGTATTTTTAAGGTAAATAATTAAGGTATACTTATTCTTATTTATTAATTTAATTAATAATATTAATACATGACTAAACTGTTTTGAAAAATTACCCTGATTTTTCAATAACTTTTGAACCGTCATGTATCAACCAACAACCCTCCTGCATAAAGTTCGGATAAGCTACTTAAAAAGCAAAGTATTTATTGGAGCCGAACAATTTTTTTAACTAAAAAGGGCTTAAAATATTGTTGGTAAAATATTGTACTGTAAATTATTCCCAAAAGGATCGGTGCTTATTTTATCATGATGGCAGCCCAATTCGTTAACAGTTGGTATGCAGCAGATGACAAACAAGTATAAATACATAGTGCAACTGAAGCAATTGGTATTGTGATAATACAAAATGTAATACAGATTGAATGTACTGCAAAACACGTGTTCATACTTCAAAACTGATATTAATTAATTATTGCTATTGCATTGAGTGTTTGCAGTTTGTAAAACAAAAATAAAAACAATAACAAACATATTGATGTAGCTTACAGTGTAATTAAAATCCAAGCACGAAACTGTAGTTCGTATAAAATTTTATTCACTTTGTCTTCAGGGTAAATTTAAATTGTGTTTTAGAAACGGCAAATTGTAAAAAAATGTACCATCTCTGTGGCACTCGCTGTAATGTATGTGTTATGTTTCTGTTTCTTAAAAAAATCCCAGGTTTTATAAATTAGACCCAAACCTGACCTTTTTCAGGTGCAGTTTAAAACAAACCGTTTCAAAATGGTGGCTACTCAAAATCGTGCATTTTTTCATTTAATGTTTTTTTTAATCTAATTTCACCATCTTTTGATACCGTAAAAGTCTGCATAAATGATCCCTGAAAATACGAAAGCTAACCTGACGGAGGTCACGGTTGACAATAGCGCTCCTAATGTAATTTGAAAATTTAAAACTCGATTTTTCGAGGTGTTAACACAGATTGTTAATGTTAAAATCAGTTTTTTCCTTAAATCATACCTGATTTAGTTTTTTTTTTAGCTTTCGTCAATTCAACGCTATTTTTAAACGGTTTAAAGTATCCGCTATCGTGAACAAACTTGACAAGGTTATTGTAAGTTTAAAATTAGTTTGTTTTTTTTTATTTTATATTAATTACAACTGAGGCGTGCCCCATCTAGTAATTTTTCTTTATTATTGTGTTCACTGTGTGCTGGGGTGCAGTCCGACGGCTGGTTCCAATGTGTTTACGGCCTGGAGAGGTCAATTGGCTTGGTCCTCTTCAGCCTTCTTGTGATGTAACTGCGGCATAGTAGTTGGACAATCTCTGTACTATTATGCTGTTCTAACCTGCAATAATGCTTACCGAGAGCTTTTTAATGACTTCCTGAACAGATTCAACACCTAGGTCCTTATGTATGTTTTCATTTCTCACATACCAAGGGGCGTTGACGATCGTTCTCAATACTTTATTTTGAAAAACTTGAATAATTTTACTATTACTTTTTCTTGTACATCCCCAGAGTGGTGCACCATAGGTCCATATTGGTCTTAGAACTTGCTTGTATAGCAGTATCTTGTTGGCTATCGAAAGTTCTGAATTTCTTCCAATAAGCCAAAACATTTTATTGAATTTGAACTGTAGCTCCTCTTTTTTCTTTTTTACATGCACCTTCCATCGGAGCTTTGCATCGAGTGTCATTCCTAGATATTTAGCACTGTTTGCATATGTTATACTCCTTTCGTTTAATATTATTGGTAATGGTTCATATTTTCTATTCGTAAAATTAATGTGTACAGTTTTTGCTTCATTAAGCTTTACTCTCCATTTTTTTTTAAGTTTAAAATTAGTGCCAAGTTTAATGATATAGAACCAAGACAGCGAACTTAGAGTTTACACACACACACACACACACACACACACAAAACTCTAGTGGGTCTAGTGGACGCGCAATCTGTGAACGTTTTATATTTTCGTATTTCCAGTTTATCAAGATGTCTGTCAAAAAATAGTCAATTTACCAATGGAAATTAATTCACTGATAACACATTGTTCGAACGTTAAGTTCTTGTTATAGCTTAACTGCCCGTATAAAACTGAAATATCTTCAAGCACAAAGCACGTTTAGCAATGAAAGCCACAAAGCTCGAGACTTTTACGACAAACTCAGTTTCCTTATAAAATCGATAACAAATATATTTCATTTTCCTCGAGTTATTGAATTTTAACAACCAAAGACGGAACAAGAAAGGCGTGCATTATTCAACATAGACTCGATATATCGGCCGGAATCGATTTATGTTGTTTCACTTTATTTCTCTTTGTCCTATTTGTAATACCGATGCGCCGGTATATATGGGAACGTATATTTCAGAGAAATCGTTTCTGTCTATTATATAAGCTTTGTACGTTTTTAAAATATCGATGCAATGGAGCTGAAATAAATGTGCCCAAATACATTTCCGACTCGCGCTCTCGCAAACAGCTGGAAAGTATCGATAAAAGTACACAAAAAAATGGAACAATTAGTCGAATAAATTAATGAGATTTTCGTAACAAAAGACTTTTTTTTAAAGTTAGCGTGTGAAATGTTTGGTAAAGTAAAAATACTGTTAAGCAAAATCTGATGAACCTATTTTGATAAAATTAGGCCGACTTGGTCGATATTATTTGTGACGACACACGAATCTACTGGTTCATTTGATAACGTTTGAAAACTCCTATTAAAAAAAATGTTTTAACGAATGTGGATAAAGTCTTATAATTGTGTTTTATTTTTAAATGGGGTTTATCTATCAAAGAAGAAGAATACGAGAAAAAAATATTTTAAAATTGGTACAGGAAATACCCACAGGTAGTATCTATATGTCAATGTTTAAAGAAATAGGTTTATTAATTTATTCTTTAGCCAAGTTCGCAGGCAAACTGACGGAAAACATTTAACCTAAAATCATTTCTTTACTTAATGCATTTGAAAATAGAAAAGCAAAGAAGTTTTTAACATTACAATACTCTACTCTGTATGGGTGATTAAGCAATTAATGATAAAATGTTGTGTTTGCTTTCTCGCTATACAAAGTGTGAAGAAATCTCTCTCAAAATCGATTTGTCCGCAAACACTGATACTTCGTGTAGTGAACAATTATTTTTGTTTTTAATTCTTGAAACCATAATGTCAAGCAGTGGAGGTTGCGCCTGCAATGTACCGCATAGGCAATCCACGTACAGACTGAATGAGACGTATATTTATTGGCGCTCCAATTTCCTGATTTACGTGTCTAACAGGGCTGCGGTAATGTATTCAAATACACTTACAAAGATAAGACAATTCAATTCACCGCCTGCATGCGCAAGAGTTGATAAACGAAGAATACGTTCTTCCACCTCAGCCAATACTTTATTGTTCCCTTTATTCGCGCACCGCAATTTGTTCCTCCAATTTGGTTCCGCCACACGAGTCATGTACGATTAAAATTTGAGCACTTTTTTCACATTTCTAACTTTTTGTTTTCTTACCAATAGCTTCGGGGCTGAGAAGCTTAAACCTTCCACTTTTAAAATCACTCCCAATCTTATTGCACATGAACACTATAAACGGAGTCACCGTGTAAAATACCAACGAAATCTTGTCACAGAGGTAGCAGACAAACAAAGTATAAGTTTTGAGTGGCCGCCATTTTGCTTCAAATAAGTCAAATAAGACCTCAACAGTTCCATCGAAATGCGTGCAGCCATTTTCCTTGTGGCACTGAACACAACTACAGAAGCCAGCCATATCGCACACAGCCACAGTGCGAAGACCTGTGAGTTCAGTGAGTGGTTTTTATATTTATGTAGATTATGTTAGTGGAGTGTTAATTTTTACGAAAAATATTCACGTAAAATAGTTAAAACAAGCATACTTTTAAATAGTTCGCAATAAATATTGTTTCAATAAGATCCTATATCAAGGATTTTCTAAATATACATGACTCTTTTGTAAACAACTTCAATAATAACCATCAAATGATAAATATATTTGTTTAATACTTAATATTAAAGAGGATTGATTTACAATTGAAGAGCCAAAATTACTATTACATAATTTCTGAAATATAGCCTTTTTTAAATATAGTCTTAATAATTTAAATGAACCACAAATGTGTAACCTATAAAGTAATTTGATCAGCGTTATTTACATTCCGGTGTTTAACACGCGATTAAACTGTGTCTGTAAATGTCTGATATTTCGTATTCGGCAGACCGATTTGCAGTTTAAACCTTCATAAGACTAAACTATCCGATTTACTTCTGTACGTAGCTCCTGGACCAAAATATTTTGGGAAATAATTGGACGTGAGAAAGTCAAGCGTTCGAAATGTCAGTATGATTCGATTCAAAAGGGTCGGAGGGGCTGCAACCCCCTTTGGATTTGAAGAAGTATGAATTAATTAGTTACCTAAATAAGTATAACAAAAATGCCAACTATTGGATTAATTTTACTCTTTATATTAAAACGAGTGTTCTCTGAATCCTACAAGCACAGGTACAGCTTATCCTTTGAACAGAAAGGAGGGAAGAAGGAATAAGTACGTGCACAGAGCGCATGCGTGGACATGAGTGTGAACTGAGAAATAGCGGACAAAATCGACCCAAACAAAATTGTTGATAAATTCGCCAAGTTGAAGAAAGCTAGACTTCGTTATCTGAAGTGAATCGTCAATTAAAACCGTGAACTTAGTAAAAATGTTTATAAAATATTTGTTCATTTATAATTTTGATTAATATTAATTTCTATATTTAATTTTATGTATTCATGTGACAGGGGACTCTCCAAAATAAACTTATGTGTACTACAATAAACAATAACTTTTTTAGATTTATTATAAAGAATCAATTTACTACCCTAAAGTAAATCTAATTGAAGTAGATTAAGAATGTATTTAAGTCCAAACGGCCTTATTGAAAAAACTGTTGGAAATTATAATATTTTATGAGTAACCCCCTTTTAAACTAGCTGGACCCGCCTGTGCACAAAATAGATTTCACTGAACCAAGACCTTCGGTTGTGAATAGAAAATTCTGTTTGTTCATGTTTTTTACACTTAAATAAAATTAATTTAACCCACCGGCGCGTATTTTCAAAGTCAGCTAAAGCCATACGTGATATCAAGTTCCAAAATCTCACGTCCGTAAATGAAATCCACTTTAGAAGTTTACGATATTTATGATGTACGGATATATATAAAAAGAAAACGGAAAAGGAAGTAAATACTAAAATAAAACTGGGAAGGAGGAGCTGCTGGGGGGGGGGAATGTGTTATGGGGTATGAAATAAAACCTAGTGAGGAAGTGAGAGGGAGAGGAAGCGGTTTCGCTGATTTTGCTTATTCCCCGATATTGCCAGCGTGGGTCCGTATATGCCGTGCACTGTACAGGGTGTTCCAGAACTCCTTGGACACATCGGACAACAGTGAACACCGTAGAACGCCTACCTGCCTGAAATGCCTACCTTATATTACATGTAACGCGATTGTTCGTATAAAACAGAACTGCCACACAATTGTATGTATGGCAGAAGTTGATATGAAAAACTTCTGCACAACATATTATATTTTCCGTTTTTCAGTTAATCGTGACATTTTATGGCGAATATTCAGGTTACATCTGTTAAGGTTGGAAGCGATACGATAATTCCAATATTTTCGGAAGAAAAGCGCTTCTCGTACAACAGTTCTGATTAAATTTAGTCCTTAAGTACCCACATAAAATGTATAGAAACTATACCTTTAAAATAAAACGGACAAACACATGCGTTCAAAGTATGTAGGCGTCTGGTTACAAACACAAAGCACATATTAACAGAAACTAATCAGCTGACTTCAGTGTCTCCTGCACCGCTGCAAAGCCCTCCTGAAATCGACAGGCATAAAAAGCTTTTAAAGTTGTTGGTGAATTTTTCAAAGCAAATAAAATATCAAAAAATCCTAACGTGTGAGCGCCTACTTGAGTTCTGTGGCTCTGTAGTGTACAAGCTATTAGACCATAACCGTATCAATACGAGGTGTGGCTAGAAAATAACCGGACTGATTTTCGCACGCCCGTGATATTTATTTCGCGCGGTTGGCAACGGTAGGGCGTCTACCTACTCCGCCATTTTGAGCCGCTAGTGTGTAGCAACGTGTTAGTGTGAAATTACTCGGAAAATCCGCCGCAGAAATATTTAAATTGTTACAAAAAGTATGTGGTGACGAGTGTGTATCACGGACTCGTTTTTTTTTTTTTTTTTTTTTTTTTTTTTTTTTTTTTTTGATTAATTACAACTGAGGCGTGCCCCATCTAGTAATTTTTCTTTATCATTGTGTTCACTGTGTGCTGGGGTGCAGTCCGACGGCTGGTCCCAATGTGTTTACGGCCTGGAGAGGTCAATTGGCTTGGTCCTCTTCAGCCTTCTTGTTATGTTGTCACTGCGGCATAGTAGTTGGACAATCTCTGTATTATTATGCACTGTATTATTATCTCTTTTTTACATGCACCTTCCATCGGAGCTTTGCATCGAGTGTCATTCCTAGATATTTAGCACTGTTTGCATATGTTATACTCCTTTCGTTTAATATTATTGGTAATGGTTCATATTTTCTATTCGTAAAATTAATGTGTACAGTTTTTGCTTCATTAAGCTTTACTCTCCATTTTTTTGTCCATTGACTTACTGCGTTGGTGGCATTCTGTAATTTCTCTGTGACTTCTAAAATATTGTCCCCAACTGTTAAAATTGCTGTGTCATCTGCAAACGTTGCTACTGTGGAGTTCCCAGTAACTGGTATATCTCTAACTCAAGTTTTTGAGTGGGTTAAAAGGTTGAAAGCGGGGAGAGAACACGTTACAGATGATCTACGTCTTGGTCGGCCACGAACAGCAAGAACTGATGAGAACATTGAAGATTATTGGAGAAAATAGAAGTTCGAGTATAAGAGCAGTTGGCGAGTCAACGAACATTGACAAACAAACGGTTCGGCAATTTTACGTGACAATCCAAGTCGGTACCGAAAACCTCACAGCTGGTCAAAAGGAAGCTCGAATGACCTTCTGTACTGATATTCTAAACAAACATTGAAACTGACCTTACCTTTTTAAAGAAGGTAATAACATGCGATGAATCATGGTTTCGAGCCGCCTCGGTGGCCTTGTTGATAGCGTACTGGCCTTTCACCCCGAGGACCCGGGTTCGATTCCCGACCAGGGCTTGGCATTTTCATACGCTATAAATCATCCCATCGTCTGCATTAGCCCAAGTGTGCACAATATTCGGATGTTAAACAAAAAAAAAAGGATCATGGTTTATCACGTACGATCCTGAATCCAAGCGCCAATGCAAGGCAAAAAAAAACCAAGGATGAGCAAATCGAAATTCAAAGTCATAATGATTGTATTTTTTGACATCCATATCATATCTACTTACAAACAATATGCCACATTAGATAAATAATATTTCTACCTTAAGATTTCCTAAAATATTTTTGTTGTCAGCCCTTCAATTATTTCCTAAGTTTTGCCGCTACAAAGACCACATCGTTGAGGGAGCACTGACAAACAGACAAACAGGACACGTTATGCCTGCGGGACCTAAAAACAAAAAGTGGTCTCTGAACAAGTAGTAAACCAAACCTGAAGTAATCGCTTCATATTTACATTAGTGACTCATTGTGTAAGGTAAAACAAGTTACGGTTACGGTGGTCGGGGTTCACTTTTGTATTTTCATTGTAAAATATAATCATATTCACATTTTCAAATTACGTTCTGTCTTTAGCTTCTGTTACTGTCATTACGTCAGCGAGACAGCTGCGTGACGCGATGATTTTTACGGTTACGGTGGTCAGGGTTCATTTTTGTATTTTCATTGTAAAATATAATCATATTCACATTTTCAAATTACGTTCTGTCTTTAGCTTCTGTTACTATCATTACGTCAGCGAGACAGCTGCGTGACGCGATGATTGTTACGGTTACGGTGGTCAGGGTTCATTTTTGTATTTTCATTGTAAAATATAATCATATTCACATTTTCAAATTACGTTCTGTCTTTAGCTTCTGTTACTGTCATTACGTCAGCGAGACAGCTGCGTGACGCGATGATTGTTACGGTTACGGTGGTCAGGGTTCATTTTTGTATTTTCATTGTAAAATATAATCATATTCACATTTTCAAATTACGTTCTGTCTTTAGCTTCTGTTACTGTCATTACGTCAGCGAGACAGCTGCGTGACGCGATGATTGTTACGGTTACGGTGGTCAGGGTTCATTTTTGTATTTTCATTGTAAAATATAATCATATTCACATTTTCAAATTACGTTCTGTCTTTAGCTTCTGTTACTGTCATTACGTCAGCGAGACAGCTGCGTGACGCGAATATTATAAATTTCATTTTTTCGTTTGCGTTTATTACATTAGAATATTGCTGTTGCTCTCCAAAAAAAGTTATCGAAGTGTTCTGTATTGAAGAGATAAACTATCGAGATATCCGCTGCTGTCACGGTAACGTCCGTAACGCAACAGCGAAGAATCGATGTCATTTTCCATTAGCCGGGTATTTCAAAATGTCTGCCGGAAAGTTTACTGGATACGAGGCGCCGGTTCCAATAAAAACGACCTTTCTACTTTTATGAACTACAAATGGCAAAACAATGTTACAACTTTTATGCGTCATTCAGCAATATTTGTCTTCAGCTTGACTTATCGCGGCATTGATTTTTATATTTATATTATATTTTACAGTCCGTCTAGAAGACAGCGTGTTATTGGCAAGTGCATTAAACTTAACTTCCCCGTAGACTTACAAAAGCATTGTAATTGTTAAATTACTTCCATATTAGGCTTGTCGATATTGTTTTCAGGGCAACTAATAACATGCAGCAATTTGAACATTTTAACGTACTTTCAAACAGTGACCAAGTGGTCAGAATCGGTACTTAAGGCCGCGCCCATAGTCTGCCCATAAATAACAAAAACTTCCTCCAGCATAATATTTAACGCACAACCGTGTTATATTAACACTCTGGTGTGAAGGTATTTTAAAATAATACTACCTAACATAACCTCCAAATTAAAACAGCTGTTTGCACGAGATAAATTGTAACTGCTGCAGCACTACAGCCTGAAATGGTTTAATTCGATTAATCGTTTAATTACTTCGAGCCTGCAAGAACTTATATACGTTCGGCAAGTAATGGTGGGAACGTGTGAATATTTAAGCTAAAGTCATACCAGTAAGCCTACTTTATTAATAATGCCGGGGCGCCATTAACAGCCTGCTCCCGCGCGTGTATCTGAACCTAACTTTCCCATCACAAACACTTAATATGCACTTCCAGTAAAACTAATCGAGCTGGTGTGTCACACAAGAATTTCTAAACATTTTGTATCTTACATAAAATTATTTCATTATTGTAATCAACGTTCAAATTTGCATAAATTAGTATTATAAATGTTCAAATTACTTTGAAAATAAAACAGTGAACCATGAACTTGTGATATTTTTTCAGATTTGAAATAATCGCCATTTTGAAACGTTTGAACAGATTTTGTTCGACAAATGTAGCCGTATAAAAACACATAAATCCTCGGATCCGGGTTTTATACCTCAAAAACCGATATTTATCCGGAAAGTAACTTATATTTGCCGTAACGTTATTTTACGTTTTTTTATTTAAATACGTTTTCTGTTAAAACTGTTTTCAGTTTATAAATCTACATATTAGAATGTTTAACTAAAATTATAACAACACCAGACTAAAATTTAGCTGATTTTCTGTTGGTTGCGCTTGCCAGGAAAATATAAGAACCACACATTGTGTTCAAAAATGTTTAAAAACATTCATTTTTGAAAGAAAATAGAACATTATCTCCATATATTCGCAAAATATACAAAAAATTTCATCAACATCGTTTGTTACACACACGGTCTGTGCAATACAGCTAAGTGGGTCTTACGTATATACACGGGAATGTGTTTTTTTTTTAGAGAGATATATTAACTTGGAGATTCGTTTTTCCTTCGACAGTACCGTGTTATAAGTTAGAGATCGACCTGTGTAATAAGATAGAGGTTCCGTACTGTGTATTAACTTAGAGACTACAGTTCCGTCAAGTGTGTTGCACCGTGTGTATATGTTGCCTACACTGCTGCTTGCAGGCGCTTCAGTATCTTTTATCTAACAAATAGAATAAGACTTTTTAGTTAAAGACTTAAAAATATATTATTAAAATATAAAGTTCATTTGGATAGGTTTTGTTCTTAAAGGCTTATGTGCAATTCTTTAAATGTATACTAATTTACATATGTAGTAGTAATAGTAATAATAATATAAAAATTTTGTTTGAAGGCTGCTTTATTCAAAATATCCAAATTGAATTAAGAAAACAGCCCTAAATTAATGAATTAAGTATAAATTAATGAATTCATATAAATTTAAGTTATTTTTTTTGATAAAACACCAATATTATTATTTTTCTATACAGATAATTGTCATAAATAAACATTTAGATATGTTGTTGACCATAGTATTGACAATATATTCAACTGTAAACTGTAAAGAAGCGCCTGCAAGCAGCGGTGTCGGCAACATATACACACGGTGCAACACACTTGACGGAACTGTAGTCTCTAAGTTAATACACAGTACGGGATCTCTATCTTATTACACAGGTTGATCTCTAACTTATAACACGGTACCGTCAAAGGAAAAGTGATTCTCTAAGTTAATAAATCTCTAAGCTATTACACATCCCCGAGATTTTGAAGATATAAATCCATCAAAGAAGTAAATACTTCTTAAGCGTATATTTAGTATTACGTTTGTATATTAGTAGAATTTTCCTTTATCTATTTTAATTCACTCCACAGAATTTTGAAAATTAAATTATACTTTAGTAATCGCTGAAAATATTAAAAAAATTATTTCTAGCCTATAAAAATTGCAGGCTGAAACATTTCGATTCTGAATTTACAGCTCATTCGATTACAGAACTAATCGAGTGTTCCACAAACTTGTTCAAAGCTTCTTTAACTTCAGGCTAATTATTTCACGCCTATAAAAACTTCAGGCTGATCATTCGATTACAGAACTAATCGAGTCTTCCACAAACTTGTTCAAAGCTTATTTAACTTCAGGCTAATTATTTCACGCCTATAAAAACTTCAGGCTGATCATTCGATTACAGAACTAATCGAGTCTTCCACAAACTTGTTCAAAGCTTATTTAACTTCAGGCTAATTATTTCACAATTATTTACCTATACACGTGTACTTCCCTAAAGCGCATTTGAAAACGTTTTCGACTTACTGTTTAAACACTAAAGATGAGTCATACAGAAAAAAATTGGCCCGTTTGCCTACGGACCATAAAACGTAAGTCGACAAAAACTTTACATTGCAACAAGAGTAAGTGGAAAAGCAATAGGGGACTGAGAGAAATCCCCTGTGTCTGGGGAGGGAGGGGAGTTGACAATCAAACTCTATTCATGGTATGCAAGTGCAAGAGGTTTTAAGATTTATTCATGACCTGTGACTTGGTATTTAAGGTACAAAATGCACTTAGGTTTTCGCGCTATATCGACAAGTACGATAAATTTCATTAGGCCCTATGTTACGTAAGAAATTATTATTTATTACGCTTAGAGCAACATACAAAAAAGTGAAAGGCAACACCGGTTTTTAAATTACCCTTATTCACTCCACAACTGTGGCTGAATGAAATGTTTCGGTCACTCGATCTGCAACACTCCAGTTCGGCTACCATCAGACAAATTAATTTCTGCTTTGAACTTATACCCAAATAAAACGTTATATCCTCGGGTTTATCGAAATACAGGGTCCGCCAGTGAAACGGGATGATTAAATAAAATAATTGCTTAGTGAAAAAAACTTTTTAAATGTATTTTCAGTAAATAATTGAAAGTATAAGAATAGCCATTATGGGTACAATACGGAAAAATATTATTTTCTGAACACTACGTCTACCAAATGTCCTCCATCGCAGTTAAGGCATTCCTGGAGCCTGGTTTGGAAGTTCTGCATGACCTCTCGCAGCATGTTGACAGGTATTACCGCAATTTCGTCTACAATTCGTTGTTTGAGGGCTTGAATGGATGTGGGTGGATCTGCTTGAAACACTTTTGTTTTTAGGTATCCCCTCCAGATGTGTCACTTATTCCAATGCAAAGGGCATGTTGTTTGGCCGATCGGCGAGGACTTCTAACCATAGCCTGTTGAATAGCTGCGATGTTTCAGGCGTTCGAACAGTTTTTACACTCTTGGCTCTTTTTTAAGACGTTGATCCCGTTTACTCGAGGTTGTTTATCCATGTTCGAATTGCATTATCTGACGGAACAGGCTGGTTACGCGGTATGTTAAAATGACGTCGGAAAGCGCGTCGAGTTCGCAAAAAACTTTCGCCATTTAGATAATATGCTTTCACCGCGTAGTCGCATTGTTCACCCGTCCAACGATTCAAAAATGGTAGGTAACCATCCCCCCCACTATCTGCCAAATTTGTCTCAAGGCCACCTACAATCATCCCATTTCATTGGCGGATCCTGTACATAATCCTATATATATATATATATATATATATATATATATATATATATATATATATATATGACTATATTTTTTTGTCACATTATACGCAATATAAAATAATTATGTTGATAAAAATCACTGTTTTTAATAAAATCGAGAAAACCAAAAACAATGTTGTTTTGTTTCTTCGATTAGGTCTACAATGAAAGCGTTAAAAATGTTTTATTTAAAATTTCCTATAATGACTTGATCTGCTCTCTTATTCTTAACTTAAGACAAGTATTTTATCAATTCGGTCTTCCGCACCGAAAGAACTGAACGTAAGAAACGTTTTTCACTATTAATTTTTCTGCAACACTTAATGCAAGCAGCCCACATGTAACGCCCTGAGAATATGCAAGCAAGCAGAGTTATATCCAGCAATTAAATAAGGCTTTCGGGAACATTTTGCTGACAGCTCAGCTAATAAATTACGCCCGTTGACAATGCCTCCTATATTGGGTCAGCAGTTCCCTATCTCTGTACCTCTAACGCACATTACAATTCAGAAGGCAGGCTCAGGAATATGATCACGCCGTTTTACCAGTTTCCACTTTCAATGTCTTCTCGTCCTTTTTTTAGCAAAATGTCCATTGAGAACCGATATATTGGAGCTGCCCTAGTGGTAAAACAGGACCGTGTGTTTATATACAGGATGTTCCAGTTCATCCGTCCGGAATGCAAGGCGATCGAAATAACTTAATTCTTGTTTCTGTATTTAGAGAATTAAGGAAAATTATTTTCAACTTTGGCTCTAAAAAATTAAATTAGAAGAAATGAGGTTATCTTCGATAAAATGTTAACTGTAATTTGATACTTCGTTTAAAGATTTCTTTACACCGAATATTTCGACAAAATATTTAAATTCTCTTCGTCCCTGTTTTACAGGGTGTGCTAAAACTTACGAGATTTACTTATAAATTTACTGTTATTGTTTTTATCACTGTAATACGCAAGGAACCAACATTTTAGCCTTTCAGAAAATTTGGAGTAACAACAATTTTAATACGTTTTACAAATTGCAAAAATAATAACATTACGAAAAAAACCTTAAATTTCGTTCAGCTACAAAAAGCAAAAATTACACTTCATCACTGTAATTAGGATTGTAAGTGATGGATAAAATTCTGGAAAAATGCTGCATGTGAAATTATCCCAAGTTCCGTGTAACTCGCCGACCACCGCCAGCAGTAATCAAACAATAAGGAACTGCTCGAAGGTTCATTAAACTGTCTGAAATCCAATACACTTCAGAAGATTTCCGATCGGTTTAGGAAACCCTTTTTTTGTTCCCGGACCCGTAACTTAATTTGTGACTCGATACGTAGATTGGAAAGTCCGTGCAGCCCGTTCCCTTGTGAATAAATAAAACACATCTCTGTTCGCCGTTACAATTAAGCTAAGAGGTTAGGCTGCCACGGCGTGCAGTCGTGAATGCTTCGTTAACACTTGAAGCTCTGTTAGCAATATTTTATTGCAGTTATTACAATGATGTTTCTATCACACAGTGAAAACAGTGCAAATAACTTTACCGTCAACAATTAAATTACTCGTATTTAAATATCAAACATCCGAACTGAACGGCTGTATCGATGTTTCTAAAACAAAAGAAAACTGTTCGATAGATTCTGCAGTATTTCTGTACAGATATAAAGCTAGACGCGCGTGCGTACACACACACACACACACACACACACACACACACACACACACACACACACACACACACACACACACACACACACACACACACACACACACACACACACACACACACACACACCACACACATACACACACACACACCCATACACACACATACACACACACACACACCATACATACGCGCGCACGCATACACACAAACACACACGCGCGCGCACACACATACGCGCACGCACACACACACATACGCGCACACACACAAACACACATACGCGCGCACACACACACATATACGCGCGCACACACACACACAAACACACATACGCGCACACACACAAACACACACATACGCGCGCACACACATAAACACACATACGCGCACACACACAAACACACATACGCGCACACACACAAACACACATACGCGCGCATACACACAAACACACATACGCGCGCACACACACATACGCACGCGCGCGCACACACACACATACGCGCGCACACACACACATACGCGCGCGCACACACACACACACACACACACAAATGCGCGCGCACACACACATACGCGCACACACACAAACACACATACGCGCGCATACACACAAACACA
>CM040185.1:100402920-100407920 GCA_022606455.1 Callitettix versicolor
CATGCTACTGACTTTTATTGTTATTATCGCGAGTTATTGCTTTATTTCCGTTGTATTTGAACCCGCCTGTCTTTTTTTCGCCTTTGCTTTGATTACTTGTTTCCCATCCGCCATTTATTATTCTGAATAATTTACAACTTAGCGCCAGATATTACTGTATTTCAAAGCGTCTGCGAGCGAAGCGTAGAATTTTTTTCTGCTTCACGCTGTACCGAGTTTAATTTTATTTCCCGAAACGAGGATTTTCTTGTTAAAATTTTACGCTGTGGATTATTTTTTAGTGCGGATGAAGAATTGCGTACATTTCTTTAAATTTGTTTAAGTTTTTTTGGTAAATGCTCAGATTTCATCGCTTGTTTGTTCAAACAAATTCATCGTGCCACGATTTAAACGCATTATAAACGAGTATACAAAGAGGATCGTGAGATCTACATGGTTTGGTTGTCAGCGCCTTGGATCCAAAAAGTGGTTGTCTGTCCGTCTGAAGCCTTCGCACCTCGCTAGGACCGATTCTTATGAACTGATAACAACAGATAACTGACCACTTCTGATGTAATTTGACGCCTGCTCCGGGCACGCCCGTATCTCGAGACCAAAGTTTAATACAAAAATAGTTTTTCTGAATCATTTTAAACGGGTTTTCTCAAAATCATATTTATCGATTTTGATAAAATTTTGTTTAAGTCAATAAATACCCAAACAGAAATAGTCGCCACAGCTACAAAATCCAATTGAGGAGCTATTGAAAAACTAATGTTTATGTACAGTTTCACTATCCCTCAGAAAAAAAATCTAGAGGTCAAGATCACTACTTATAAAACAATAGGTAATAAAAATATGCTGTACTTTAGTGCATAACCTGCAAATGCGAGTGTTTAGGTAAAATTAATTCAGGGTAAAGAGTGGTAAATAGATAGAATGTTTTCTTTACCTTCACAAAATTGAAATTAAAGATTCATAAAATGTAATGAAGAATTATGAAGATAACAGACAAAAATATAAGTACTTTCATGACATTGAAGCACTTTCAGTAGGCCTACAACACTTTACTGAAGTGTTAAGTGAACAATGTACCTTGTAGATGTGGGCGTTTCTGCTATTTTTACAAAACGTCAACAAACTGTTTGTTGAGGAAAAAGCTGCTTTTTAAAACAGTTGGAAAAAAACAGGTTTAGAAAACTGAAACTCAAAGTTGTATTAGCAGCTAAAACATAAAGCATATACATTCAGTTTTCTAAGACTACTTTTTCATTCCCACTGCCACCATATCCTTAACTGTTTTTGGGTGTAAAGCATTTAGAAAAGATAAAAATAATCCTTATAAGTGTAGTAATAATTAAATTACATTATCAAAACGTATTAATTATATATGCCATTTTATATTTACAAAATGCAATGAATTTCTTCTAATAGAAGCATTCTTTTTTTACTTAAAAATTAAATAGTCCTTTGCGTATTTACCAAAATGTAATCGATTTAGAATATTTTTAGTTGATTAAAAAATATTGATGATCGATAATAAATATAAAAAATATGTTTAAATAAAATTAGGCTCTGTATCTACAAAATGTGAGAGGTTGTTACTACAACTCGCAACAAAATAGAGATAAACGTTGACATTGACCAAACAGTTCTTACTTCACTAAAAGCAACAAGCAACTTTGAAATAAAGGGAAAAGCATAAAAGCAGGTAGAAGAAAAGCAGTTAGCAGGAAAACAGTTTTAGCGCTTGCGGCAACGTTCGAATAGAACGTGGGTGTAGTAGTGGGAAAGTCCGTTCCTTGTTTAACAAATCATAAACCAGTCCAGCTGTTTCCGTTTCAAAAAACAGCTTGTTTGTCTTTCATAGAAAAGCAGTTTGATGTTCCTGCCCCACCACTAGTACCTTGTAAGCCGCGGACAACAAACATTAACTGTAAATGTTACCGCGAGATGGCAGTGTAACCGTGCGACTATTTCAGAAATATATTTATTGCCTAAATTGACTGTCGGACACTCTCGTACGTCCTCGTCTTATTTAGTACTATCTTCGCCTACAAAACCAGCGTACAGAGCTGTAAGATTATCTCCTTCAGGACCGTCAAACGTTTCGAAACGTCACTTACTTATTTCGTGTAAAAATAGCAAAAATATATCTTTTGGGGATCTATACAGAGCCACTCGCTTGGAAACACGACAACTGCACGATGTACGGCTTCTGGAAGACAGTTAAAAGTTGAAAAGTGATAAAAGTAATATAAATATATAGGCTGTAGCACTCGGTTCCTGAAATCACATGGAAGGGCGCAAGGCACGCGTCATTGAAGCAGCTAGGGGATGAACCCTTATTATTTACGAGCCGTGATGACGTTTGATGGAACCTAAGATGTTTATGGATCCCATAAAGTGCCTTTACTTTCAGTTCACAAAACTTAATGACAGATAGATTTTTATGCTGCCTTTGAATACACGATAATCTTCTTAGTTCTGTTCATTCATTGCCCTGTGTAATGCTTTTTGGGCAACTGAAAACATTGACTAACTATTAGATTAAAAGTTGTAGCAAAACGTTTTGGTTACATCTTGTCCAACACATCCCCTTAACTCTCTAACCCTTGCCTGGATCTACACGGGGGGGGGGACTTATATTAGGACAGGAAGTGCTGTCGAGAAAACCTGAGGTGAAGTACTCTAATACGTACAACACGCAGCGAACAGCATGGTGACATTCGTTTTCGTAAACCATATCATTTAAAAAAACCACTGGATTCTGTCTTTTATATGTGAAGATTAAACACTCACGAGTCAGTGTTTTGCGAATTTCTTGACGCTGGGGGGAAGAGAGGTAAGTCAAATGACCGTCACCAGACTTCTTGCGCCGCACTTCACTTATATATATATAGCCTATATATATATATATATATATATATATATATATATATATATATATATATATAGAGAGAGAGAGAGAGAGAGAGAGAGAGAGAGAGAGAGAGAGAGAGAGAGAGAGAGAGAGAGGAGGAAAGGGCTCGGTGGTCAATGTGGCTAAGGCATCGGTAGTCTACAGTGTCTCTCAACTGAGCACCTCAAGGTCTGTCAAATCGAGACGCAGTTACTCCCGTTGCTTTACCCTTACTATTAACGCTGATCCCTCGATCTCATTGGACTAACTGTCATACGTGAAACCATTATATATATATATATTATTATATAGTATCATAATATATATCATTATATAATATATATATATATATATATATATATATATATATATATATATATATATATATATATATATAATGGAGAGACGCTAGCACTCCACACAAAAGCTTCCATGGAAGACATTTTGAAGGAGGAACGCAAAATCTTGAGGACGATCCTTGGCCCGAGATTAACAGCAGACGTATACAGGTTGCACTCCCGGAAGACCGCAGAGAAGATATCGAACCTGGCAGCAGATATCAGAAGAAGGAGGCTCAATTCTATGGACACATCAGTAGACTCCCAACAACGAGACAAGTCAACATAATCCTTAAGTATATACAAAGAGTCAAATCAACAACGTCGTGGATCACACAAGTCAGAATAGACTTACATGACGCAGAAATAGACTCAACAGACATTGAAGACAGGAACGCATACAGGAGAAAGATGTTCGGTTGGAAGATCCCAGAGAATGAAATCCCAAAGAGAGCAAGGGTAAAATGAACGGAGGAGCGGAAGAGGATCCATGAGGACAGGATGAGGGAGGTGTGGAAGATTAGAAGGAACAAAACATGAGTCGGAGTGCTTTGCGTGATCCAACAGGGTCTATAAGCAAATAATAATTAAATAATAATATATATATATATATATATATATATATATATATATATATATATATATATATATATATATATATAAGGCGCCTCAGTGGCCTAGTTGATGGCGTACTGGGCTTTCACCCCGAGGACACGGGTTCGATTCCCGGCCAGTGCTTGGCATTTTTATACGCTATAAATCATCCCATCGTCTGCACTAGCCCAAGTGTGCACAACAATCGGACGTTAAAAAAAAAAAAAAAAAAAATATATATATATATATATATATATATATATATATATATATATATGCGGGTTCATATAACGAACACTTTATTAAAAAAAATTAATTTTTATTGTTGTTATTGACGTTAAAACCTGCATAAATTATTTTTATTTTCCCAGTTCCATTAAACTGACAAACGTAAACAGCGGTCAAGGTTCATTTTCGTATTTTCAATGTAATTTTACAGTTTAAAATGCTAATTTCAGAAGAAGTAATTTTTTTTTAATTTTACATGTACAATATTGTTGTAAATTGGCTACCATCACGTCAGCGTGCACGGATAATTGCAACTTGGGGCCGCACTAACAAACACGCCATAAATAACGGGGGTGTTTATTTATAAAGCGGAACCGTTTTCCCGACCGAATTTTGATTTATCAACCCAAACCAACAACGCGATTTTTATTATCATTTCTCCAATATATGAAAAACGTTTCACATTGTAGATTTTGTTTTCCGTTCCGGCTTAATTGTTTCTGTATGATTTATAAGTAATGGCCGCCGGAACGTGCGGCAATATGTTGAAATCAATTTACAAAATGGCGACGGCATTTCCAATTGTTTCGTAGTTGTGCAACAAATTTTATTTAATCGCGTAAGCCCTACGTGACTTTCGCCGCTTTTAATAATGGCTGTCGTTAAAATATCTGACCCACGCTCTAATGAATCTTGTACACAATGATTTCACTGCCGTACGTAAAAACTGACGGTAGTCTGCAGTAGGCCTACGCAATTATAATGAAACGTTTTGTGCATACTTGAAACTGTGACGTCATGCTGACGCTAGTCCGAAAAGGTGTGTGTGTGTGTGTGTGTGTGTGTATATATATATATATATATATATATATATATATATATATATATGTATGTATATATATATATACAGATTAAATACATAAATATTTATATATATATATATATATATATATATATAT
>CM040185.1:100412920-100487920 GCA_022606455.1 Callitettix versicolor
TAACATTTATAACAAGAAGAAATAATTTAAAATCAAAACAATATAAAGGTGGACTGTAAAGTGGTCCTAATCAAACAGAAAGATAATAAACATTATGGAACACAATAAAATTACCTAAACACGAGAAACATAGCATATCCGAAACCAGTAAATAATAAACAAATAAAAATTACTTATTGTACTTTAATTGTTAATATTGAAACAGTTTTGTATTTGATGGCCTAGTTGATAGCGTACTGGGCTTTCACCCCGAGGACCCGGGTTCGATTCCCGGCCAGGGCTTGGCATTTTCATACGCTATAAATCATTCCATCATCTGCATTAGCAAGTGTGCACAATTAGTGATAGTGCACAAAATTGAGAAAATCTAATTTATAACAGTTTTCGACCTAAAAAAGGCTTAAAAAACTTTTCATTAAAAAATTCAAACGAACTGAACCAATAAACGCATTTGATGTCCTTGTGTTGCAGTGAAGCTATCACGTTTTGCGGTATAAATGCGTACACGGATGTACTAAAAGAAATTATCCTCAATAATTTCCTGTAAACTGACCCTTTTCCGTGCTGTCACTTGTAAAATATTAAACTGCCGCCATTTTGGAACGCTACGAAAAAATTTCAACTATTTGTACAGTTATGGGTCTAGACCGATTGTAACATCCAAATAAAATACCTCAATATGTTTATGAAACATTGATACTTTTGTAAAAAAAAACAAAATGGCTGCAAGGACTTTAGGACATACCTTTATGTGAAATTTGTCGTCATGTATTTTGTATAATCATGATTCTTAAGACTAACGCCACAGTGGAAAAATACCTAGCAGCTAAACTAAGGAGTAAACAAGTTGTCGCCCCTCACCATCAATTATTAAGTAATAAAGGCCACAGTCTTACTTGCAAACAACATGTCTCCAAGTGAAATTGAATATGGATTGGCCCAAGGATGCATATTTAATGTCCCCATCAGCCGGGAACTACACTTTGAATAGTTATTTGTCTCCAAGAATAACTTGTTCTTCAGCCGGTCACGAGGAGAGTAAATGACAAAATAAAAACAGTTCTTACTTATTTTGCGGAAAGTCAGTGCGCGTACACTTCGGGGCAATGGAAACTGGAGTTCGTGTGGCCACCAAACTTTGTCTGCGGAGAACATTAATTTCACGGTTTCAATACTAACAACGATGCTCCACTAAAACGTTATCTACAAATTGCTGATGCATCAAATTTTATCCTAAGTTTGAGTTCCATTTACCACAGTAGCCACTCTTGTTTTGCGAACCAAGTTTATGGTATTGCCGTCCTGAAGCCAAAATGACCAGGCTACGGGCGCCTTGCGACCAGAACATTTCATGTTCTCATGGATTTGCTTATCAAGTTGTTACACTATATGTATGTACCACATTACAGAGGATCACCTAACTATTCCAAAACTCCCGTAGGGGTTGAATTCAAAAAATGCTGAAACACATTTTTGTGTTTAGAATTTAAGCAATAGTTTAAAAAAATTATCAAAAATATTTTTACTGTAATTTTTACCCTACAAACATTTAAATTCCCTTTAAGGGTTGAATTATGCAAAAAAAACATTTCTCAGTGACTTTCTACATTTCTTAATTTCACATTTATAACTTCGGCGGTTCTGTATATATATATATATATATATATATATATATATATATATATATATATATATATATATACAATATGTATTCCTTCACGGAGGGGAAAATGTGAATTACATTGAAAACCGGTGTAGCCATACGTCCGTCCAGCATAAATATATTGAGAAGAATATTTTGAGAAATATTCTGTAAATATTTCTGCATTGCTTGTAATATATTTATTTGTAATATTATTTATTTATTTGTTAAAAGTAGTGTTTTTAACAGACTATGACAGGATGATGATTAAAACATTTTTCCTAGTAATCACTGTAATAATATCCACATTGTCTTAATATTATTTACTTATTCATTTATTCTATACATATAAGATATTGAAATCAGTATTTTAAAAGTGATCCAAATTGTGTTGTGTTTTAAAATGACTTTAATGAAACTATAGACTCCATTATAAATCTCCAAATTCTAATACATTCATCAAATTGGCATTTTAAGTAATTGGTTTGACCCATTTATGTAATTTGGCTTTAAAAATCTTGGACATAAGGATATTTTTTGTGTTTTATCTTTTCAGTAATTACAAAATTTTAATAAATTATGAATAACACAATAGGCAGGTCTAACATTTTTTTTTCTAATAAATTCTCTAATTTGTTATGTTTTATCCAAATAACTTACCCTCTAAAATATTGTAAATATATTTAACATTATACACAATTCATTTCTTGTGTTAAGCAAATATATATATTTGCTTGTAATATATTTATTTGTTAGATACTTTTTAAATACTATAAGCAAAACCAGTTTATTATACATAAACTATTTATTACATTTTACACGAATGTAAGCTACAAATATCTTTACGTAACGGTACACGATTGTTTTCATTGTGTACTGTCCGAATATTCAATGCGTAATTGTAACAGTAGTTCTCTCTTATGCCGACAGAGCGCAGCACATACAAAGCCACTCTCGCACAACACATGGGAGTCAGCTTTGACACGGGCTATTATTATTATTATTATTTCTATATAAAATAAAATGAATCGAACAAAAGCATTTTGGTCGAAGAATTTATAGAAAAAAGTGGGAGCTATAGTGAACACATTGGCTTCTGATCCGCACTGATAACGTCCGTATTTCAAACAATGTTGCTTTTCTATTTAACGTCTAGACTTGGACAAAGACGCGACTGACCTGTATCCTGATTGCTAAACTTTATCTTTGTCAAAAGATAACTGACTTATAGGCCTACCTAGGATTAGGTTACGATTATCGTTTGATTTAGCCTACAAAAACTAAAAACACAATTTTACGTAATTTCGCTTAAAAACAGAAACGTTTTTTGTTTTTTGCGATTTTTTTGTAAAGTTAATGATTTCTAATATGTTTAATATTAGTTACGCCTATTTCAAACGGCGTACGTATACCCAAATAAATACCTTAAAATCCAGGAACAGAAAATAGAAATTGTAAAAGAGTTCAAATATCTTGGTGAATGGATTAGTTGGAATTCAGATGAAGGCAAGGCAATGGAATCCAGGAAAAACAAACTTGAATTGGCCTTCCAATTGACGAAAGAAACATACAATAAGAAATCCCTTTCATGGGGTCCAAAATTAAACATTATAAAACAGTGATCAAGCCGGAAGCACTGTACGCAGCAGAAACATTAACCATGAATCGCATAGGCCAGATAGAAAAGCTTGAAATAACGGAAAGGAAAATCTTAAGAAAAATTATAGGAACAAAATTTCAGGATAATAAGGTAGTATATATAAGAAATGAAGCTCTCTATAAGAAAATTGAAAAACTGTCCGATACTATGAGAAAAAGGAGAATAAATTTTTACGGCCATCTTCTTAGAATGAATTCTAATAGATTAACGAAACAAGTGTTTGATTTTTTTCATAATCGTAAAACAAAACCAAACTGGTTTAAAGAAATTGAAAAAGACCTAATAGAATTAAAAATTACAGAAAATTCACTGCTTGACCAAACTGCTAAGATAAGTACCAAGGACGAAAGAATAAGATTCCAAGATAAAACCAAAATAAGACCTAAACCTGTCATTTCAGAAGAGGAGAGGAAAAGAAGATCGGAAAGAATGAAGAGCTACTGGGAACAAAGAAAAGTACAGCGCGCAAGAAATGATTAATTCAGCGTACCCCAAAGAGGGTGAAACGAAAAAAAAGATATAATTATAAAAAGTAACGCGGAAAATATGTATAATGGCGGATTTCTATGAAATTAAGCGTTTTCCGTGAAAGATTTATTCTTGTTATTTTTATCCTGACCCAAAAAATAACATATCAAGTTGTAATAATAAATAATCAGTATGTGCAAACAATTTAGCATACGTAAATTAATTCTAGTATTATTTCTCTAAACACCATATCAATAATATTTGTTAGTGATTTTTAATTAACATAATTAGATATAATGGATTAACACAATATGCTATATATATATTGTGTACACATAGCTTAATGAAGACACTGTAATATAAATAGGCTACATATAAAATTATATTTAATATTTAATTATATTTAATTAAATATAATTTAATATATAATTATATTAATTAAATAAGTTAATTAATATAATAATTTAATTATATTTAATTATAAGGTATATTTAAAGTATAAAACTGAAAACTTCGCATTTTCTTTCTTTGACGTTTCAGCGAACCTAGCGGTTTTGCAAGCAACCATTTTACGAGACCCGTTGCTAAAAGCAGTACGTTGTATCGCATTTATTACCGACCATACTTTATGTTTTAAACGTGTCAATCTATTATTACAAACAAAAAATAAACAAGATATATCAGTTTGTAAAAGTCGCTTGGCATAGTTGCTACAGTGTTTACTTATTATTCACTTACTGTAATGTGTGAAAGTAGAAAGCTTCATTTTTGCCTCCTGGATACAAATGCGAACCTTTGAGTTTCCAAAAAAAGCCGTAACTCTGCTGCAGACTTGTAGACACATCCCAAAATCCATATTTTAAAAACCAAACAAATCCTTATGTCCATTGTGCAGGTTTTACACAGGATTGATGAACTTGGAACACCTGAAAAAATAAAGTAAGTTTTAGATATCGTAATATCGTTAATTTTTAAAGGCAGCCTGGTTCAGTGTAAACCTAAGCTTATGAAATTTCGGTAATAGTGTAGAACAGCGTGACCAACAGTATCTCACAATTTGTTTCTTCACTGAAAACATAATGATAGACCACTGACGGGAAGAATAGGTCATAATCCTAATCATTTGAAAACATAAGTTTCCCTAAATAAAATTGTGAAAAATTGCTCTCAAAAACTGACACAGCAGCAATTTTTCGAGAATTAAACGTTTTGTGTCATTACACTGGTACAGAACAAATATCTTGGCTAACCAAACTGGCACAGTTTAGTGTGGAATGTATTAACGTGCGTGTGTTCTTTAACAATAAAAATTATCTGAAGTAAAGCATCAGTTTCTCCTCTTTACGAAAAAGGCATATCAGATGCTTAAAACAATCTCTAAACGGATTGCAAAAAATTTTCCAGCATTAAATACATTATTTTTAAACACTTTTTTAAATCCTAAAAAAAAAACAAAAACACTATGATATGTTTAAAAATTAATTTTGTTATATATTGAGCTAATGTTCATATTCATATTTTGTTACTTCTATTACTTTACTGTTTTGGGTGGGGCTGCAAAAAAATTAAATTATCTCCAACTCTAACCAACAATATGATATACAATATTGTTATTGTTTCACAGTTCAGAAGCAGGTTTGTTTGTTTGTAGCAGAGTAAAGAGTAAAATGTAATAATGTGGCAGAGACCTGGTAATGTGGAGAAGGTGAGGAAACTATACAACCATCATTCAGAACAGTGATAATTATAGTGAAACTGTACAGTAAAAAAAATAAAATAATACAGGGTCCTCCAATGAAATGGAATGATTGTAGGTGGCCTTGAGACAAAGTTGGCAGGCAGGGGGATGGTTACTGGTGCATCACCATCTGCACAATCTATCATTTAGTTGCAATGGATTGTTGGACGGGTGAACAATGCGGCTATGCGGTGAAAGCATATTATCAAAATGGTGAAATTTTTTTGCAAATTCGACGTGCTTTCCGGTGTCATTTTATTTTACTGTGTAACCAGCCTGTTCCGTCAGATAATGCAATTCGAACATGGATAAACAACCTCGAGCAAACGGGATCAACGTCTTAAAAAAGAGAAAGGAGTGTAAAAACTGTTTGAACACCTGAAAATATCGCAGCTGTTTAACAGGCTATGGTTAGAAGTCCTCGTCGATCATCCAAACAACATGCCCTTCACATTGAAATAAGTGACACATCTGAGGAGGATACGTGTTTTTGTTTTATAGGGATACCTAAAAATGGTTTCAAATACCCATAACCATTCAAGTTCTCAAACAACAAATAGTAGTTGAGATATCGGCAATACCTGTCAACATGCTGCGAGAGGTCATGCAAAACTCCCAAGCCAGGCTCCAGGAATGCCTTAACTGCAATGGAGGATATTTGGTAGACGTAGTGTTCAGAAAATTATTTTTTTTCGTATTGTACCCATAATGGCTATTCTTGTACTTTCAATTATTTACTAAAAGAATATTTTAAAAGTTTTTTTCAACAATCAATTACTTTATTTAATCATCCCATTTCACTGGCGGACCCTGTACATGGAACTAATTTTATTATTTTAACCAAGATTTATTTTTTTATTAAATAATTAAATATAAATCATCAAAAAATAAGTTAAAAGTAATCAAAATTGTTAAGGGTAATGAAAGAGAGGCTTCTGGAATTATTCAGTTAGTGATTTTGAATTATAAAATCACAAGACCCCCTAACACAAGGCTAGCAGACAAATAGTATCCGTGGTGATTGAGCCTACGCCACAGTACAAATCTGGAGTTTGGAGGCCACAGATCGTCTGAGCTTTTTCAACACGACTACTCGCCATTGACACTCATCGCTGAACCAACAGGAACAAGGGCGTCATGCACAAGGGGGGTGTTGACCACAGAAGACTGCTCAGTTCATCTTTAAGTTACAGCTGAAAACTCCATTATTCTAATAATAGTCTAAATTTGCTTATTAAGAATGAATGGGACTTGAAAATACCAGTATCAATTTAATTAATAACTTGGAAATAAATTAACAAATTACAATCTCACAAGAAAGTAAAATAAACTCAATCTTAACCAGTTTGAAATAAAATAAAATAAAGATAAATTCAAATTCAGTTTATAAAAAAGTAGAATGAAATATAAAATAAAGAATATTTGAAAAAAAATACATATCAGTAAAACAATAGATTTGAATCAAATATTTAAATATAAAATTAATTCTATTGTTAGTTCAAGTACATGATAAAAAATTGACATATGCAGGAAGAAAAGATTATATTTATTTATTTACTGGTAACAAATATCCCATAGAAAGTAAGAAATAACCTGTGCACAGGCCCAGTTTAATTTCAAAAAAGATACATACATTGTTGACTAAAACTAAAAACTAAATCTAAACCTAATTACAAGACCTTACATTGCCTTAGAAACTACAACTAATTACTTATTCAAATATATCTTTTATTTTTCTTTCTAATTACTTATTATAGTAACGTTGCATTTAGGAGCAGCCATTTTTTCAATTTATTTTGTATTTTATATTTACTTACATTAAGTATTTTTAAGTCATTTGTTAGTCTATTAAAATACATACTAGCTGTGTATATACTCTTTTTTTACCAGCTTCTTTATATATAACAGGTATTTGTATAGACTTATGGCCTTATAATACTATTATTATTTATAAATTCATTGTTTAAATTATAATAATTTCTTAACAATGTTGTCAAAATATAACTCTGATTTATATGCGGTATCTGTTTGCGAAACTCAGCATCATTACTTATTATTTTTAATATGTTTTTTTGTGAATTAAGTAGTGGTAAGAGAGCATTATAATATGCTGCTACTGTTATGTGGCAATACTGTTGAATAGCCCATAATATATTTTTAATTTAACAAAAAACATATGTCAAATACTTGGTTCTACAGTAGAACCCTGCTAATCTGACCTCGGATAGTCCGACTCCCAGCTTGGTCTGTCCATACCTTTGTTAGCGACTGTTTACTTTGAAAGGGTAAGAAAATGGAGGAATGAGGCAGCAAAATTAAGGTTATCATCAGCTAGGCAAGAAAAACATTACAGACTTTTTTCGACCACAACAAGATGATTAAATTGTTAGCGTCATGTCTCAAGTTTATTTTCAGTTTGATTTTACTCAGTGTTTATTTTTAGTGTGATTCAATTTATGTTTGTTATAGCCAGTACGTCTGTAAAAGTAGACCTGTATGTAGTCCTGCAGTATTTTCATTAGAAACTAAGACTTAAACTACGTTTTTGTGTGAATAAACATGTTCTCTGATAATGCGACCTTTTTTGTGTTCCGACCATGCTCCCAAGCCCGTTAGTGACATATTAGCGAGGTTCTACTGTATTAAATAAATTAATTATGTTATCAGTCCATCTCATATACCTATCAAAGAAAACACTTAAATATTTGGTACTATACACATCAGTCAAAGGATTATTACTCATAACTATTCTTGGTGCTAGTGGAAATGTAGTTATACTATTTGCAAAAGTTACATAAACAGTCTTTTTAACATCAACTGTTAATTTATTACTCAATAACCACTGAGCAACAAGTTCAAGACATACATCCATGTTTTCTACAGTTTTATCCCAATTTTCCTCCAAACATATTATGACTGTATCATCTGCATATGAACAACCTTTTGAGACAATTTGATATGCTGTCAAGTAAGTCATTTATATAGACTAGAAATAGTAATGGCCCAAGGATAGAACCTTGTGGAACACCTATATTTATAAGTTCTGGTTTACTAAACTTTCCATTTACATTAACTATTTGCGACCTATTTGATAAATAACCTTTGATTAATTCCAAGCCTATATAGTGTATTGCACAGTATGCTGTGATTTACAGTAAAGGCTTTCACCAAATCGAGAAAAGTTGCTAGTACAAATTTACTTAAATCAAGTTTAGAATATAACATCAGTCATACATGCTGAAGCATCATCGCATCCCACACTCTTAATAAAACCAAACTGCTTACTAGACAACAGATTAAACTCACCAAGAAATACAGTTAATCTATCATGTACCAGTTTTTCAAATAACTTCAGAATTAGAGATATAGGTCTATAGTTATTTATTGCAGATTTGTCTCCAGCTTTAAATACTGGTATAACCTCCACTTTTTTGAAAACCTCAGGCCATTTTCCCTGTAATAAGCAGCTATTGAAAATACAAGCTAGACAAGCAAGCACAAATAATATTACTAATATTTTTCAGGGTAATTGCATTAATATGATCTATAACCCCAGTTTTATATTTTAGGTTTTCAATTACTAATAGTACATCAGTTGGACTAAATATATACATGCTCCCGGTCGTGTTAGTGACGATTAGCGAGGTTCTACTGTATTATATAAATTAATTATGTCATCAGACCAATGACCAATAATAACCAGAATACTTATTATTATTAATACTTACCCTAATGGTATATAAAATCCTGACACTGGAGCCTTGAATGATGACTGTTCATTGATGAGTTGTTAGTTACTCTATTGTAGATAGACAAGTTCATAATGACTTGGTTGCAGATTGAAGAGATCATTGTTGAAATGATTGTAATTTTCTTCTTTGCATTCCTAAAACAAAAAGTTACAAACTTTTAGCTAAGAAATAGCAGGGCTGAGATAACTTTCATCCCTCTACTAAAACTATACTGAATTGGAAAAGCAGTACTAGCTACAAATCCATTAGTTTGTTTAAGCATTTTACTTTGTCTAATTTGATAACCGGTGCAAGAACTTTTACTTTCAATTATTAATTTTTAACTTTTTCAAACGATTTTTTCCTTCAATTACATGCTCTAAGACAATACTCCTTTTTAGTCCAAAATTGTTAGGCCAAAATTTTTTAGTCATCCAGTCAGCCTTTTCAACATATATTTATGTACATTAATAGTGAATGACCACAACAAACTTCTATCTTCTAGATAATATATAGGTCAATTTTAATGACTTTCACGTTTAGTTAATTTAAAAATATTATTAAACATTAGTTAAAACACAACACTTCCTTTTAAATAACTTCCCATCTGTGTTGTGGACTCTATATACTGTGGCAGCAACAAACCAGTTAGTATTGTACAGGATGTTTGAAAAAGAACTCCATAGTTTTAACGTGCCCTAGAATCTGTACAAAGTGACATACACTATTCTAGTTTGTGGTATTTAATTCATTAACTATCCAAGTTTTGCTCACTTAAATGTGGGAATTCAGTTCCTAGGAGTGCCTAAAGATAATTTGCACGATGTGGTACATACAAGATTTCATTTGCATGCCTACAAGTTACAATTGTTACATGAAATTAAACCTGCTGATAAAAACAGAAGATTGCAGTTTGCTGTTAACTTTCTACATAGAATTCATGAAAATAAACAATTTTTTTAAAAAATGTTCTGTTTTCTGATGAGGCAATATGTGAGTGGAACAGTTAATTGTAATAACTGCAGAATTTGTGGGGCAGAGTCACCACAAGTTGTTACTCAGCATCGACATGACTCTCTAAAACTTAAAGTTTGGTGCAGTTTGATGGAAGATCGAGTGATTGGTCCTTTCATTTTTGTAGAAAGAACAATAAATAGGGACATATACTGTGACATGTTGACAAAGTATGTCTTTCCCCAAGTGGAAGATATTAAGGTGGAAAAAGGGCTTGTGTTTTTCCAACAAAATGGCACTCTACCTAATTACAGTAACCGTGTGCATGCGGCTCTTGACACTAGCTTTCTGGGAAGGTGGATAGGCAGGGCTGGCCCAATCTCTTGGCCACCACAAAGCCCGGACTTAACCCCACTTGACTTTTTCTTTTGGGGACACATAAAAACTGTTGTATACACTGAAAAGATATGTAACAGCAACCATTTACTGGAAAGAATCATCGCGGTGGTTGAGACAGTTACACCTGCTATGTTGGTGAATATCTGGCAAGAAGGAATATCGTCCTGATGTGTGTAGACAATCCCATTACAAAGTTTTTATACTACCTTAAACTGCCGTAAAGTTATTTAAAACAAAATGGTGGCCACTCAAAATGCTTGAGTTATTTTAAAATGGTATATATTCATGAGTTCTATAAGGAAAACAGATTTTTTTAAACACTCCTTAGTTCAGTTTTTCATTTAATGCATTGGAAAAGCCAAAACTGATGTTATAAAATTTCTGTGTTTGTTACATTAAAATGCCAATATCCGCTGTCTATGGTGCAACGACAGATTTAAAATGAAACATTTATATGTTAAATGTAAAAACATTGTCAGTACTTTTAGGCTACCTCAAACTTTTGTACTGTATATATATATATATATATATATATATATATATATATATATATATATATATATAAATATATATATTTATATTGCACAAACAAAAATGGCTGATTTATTGTAAAACAGGTTACTTCTACAAACTCTAGCCACCAAACAAGTTGACTAACCAACAATGCCACTGTATGATTTCTTTGTGTAAGATGTCAGTTATCTGGCTACAATATCTTAATGACAGAGGTATTTACCATATTTTACGGACTATAAGATGCTACGGACTTTTAGACGAACCTTAAATTTTTAACAGTTTTTTAAGAAAATAACTTTTTTACCATTTTTATTATTAGATTGCAAAGCCAGAATAAGAAAAAAAAATTATTTGTTATTTTTTTCTATTATGAAACTAGCTACTAACAAAAATATTGTACTGTTACCAATAACAAAAATCACTTTCAATTCAAGTTGTCTGGCACCGCAGACTGCAATGATGCATCATAGGCTAGACAGTGTTCTGGGTTTGAGATGGCGGGGCAAGGAGACAGTGTTTTAGCAAGCTTGTGAATCCCAGCAACTCATGTTCGTTGCATTGGTGCACTGCTGATGCCAGTTAAATCAAATGTTGCCAGATATAGATAGGTTTCCCTCGGCATCAAATTTATGGCCATTTTTAATATTGGTGGGAATTTTAAATCAAACACTGGACATGTTTATATTAATTTTGAGTATAAGATGCACCTGAATTTGGCAGGTAATTTTTTGAAGGAAAAAGTATGTCTTATAGTTCGTAAAATACAATAGAACTTTTGACCAAAAATCTGTTCATTACTACATATGTTCTACCAGTAACAATAACTTGTTTTTTATAACCAAAACTTGTCTCCCAATAATATAAACTTATAATAGTTAACATTGAAAGAAAAACTTTAAGTCAGCTTTCAAATAAATCAACAGTAATTTTTATTCCCTAAAAAAACTGATAGTGTAGCAAAGCTATGATAGAGTACACAGCTAGTGCTTTATAAAACACTGTAAAGTTAATTATTATTAAAACAATCCTTAATTTCTTTACTAAACATATGATGTTGGTGTGAGGACGACATTACTGTTACAAAGTCAAGAGTGTCCATTATATGTACATGAAGTGGTCACTTTTGTATTTTTAACCTTTATCTGCCTCTGTTTGAATCTGTGAATCTCAGAAGTGTTTATCATCTACATTGACAGATCTTGTCTTTTTTTCTTAAAGGGAAAATGCACATTTTTTTAAACCCTAAAATACTTTGATCCTAATTAATAAATTTTTTTTCTAAACTTAATCATTGTCAAAAAAAGATTGCCTATGTTATTAAGTAATTATTACAAAAATTACCTTCATTGTTAGAGTCTTGCATAAGAAGAGGACGCATTGTTGGCATAGCGTCCTTAGCTGTCGGACGTTTAGCGTTACCCAGGGTGCACCGCGAGGAGGCGCCGACTTCACACCCCCTGCAACAAAATATTTCAACGTTGTACATTATGTATATATTAAATAACTGACCATATTTTCTCTCTTCAACTTTACAAACTATTAAACTATTTACACTCTAACCTCTGCTTGAATGTCATATACAAAACATAAGTCAAAATTGTGCTGAAAATAGTAGATAACAAACCAGAAAATGATTTTATTTTTAAGGTGTTAGTCACTTATTGCTACATCAGAACTGTGAAAAGATCATAAAAAACGTTGCATTTTTCATAGCCTGACCAACAGGTTATTTATTACTTTAGTAATAATAATTTTTGCAAAATGTAATCATAATTTCACAAACACCTGATTCTAAGTGACAACAAAGTATCAGTTATCACAAATAGATACAATTATTTGTGAATCAGTTATTTCAAAAACACAATCTGACAACAAATTTCTTTACTCGCAATATCTATAGAAGCAGGTAAGACTTTTTTTTAACAGTTGACAACAAGACTGATAGTGTACATTAAACCTTCTCAAATCAAATCTGGCTTAATGTGGGTTATAGTATATGCCTAACAAGCTTGCCAGTTGTTTTCGATAAGCTGAAACCTATTTTGGTCACGGCAGCTGGTAGAGTGCAGGGGCTTAGTCATTTGGCCACAATTGCAGCAAACATTTGGGTGATGGGTTTTGAAGCGCTACTTGTCAACCCTGTACTACTTTAATTTTCACTGATATTTACTTTTATTATTTAAAAAAACTTCCTACTCCAAGAGTAGTAATGATTGTTATAATGTATAATGTATATATATATATATATATATATATATATATATATATATATATATATATATATACAATGTATACAATGATACCCTTACGTGATCGTTACAGTTTTTAACATGTCGTTTGAATGATCTACAGAGTTTTTACGAGCAGAAAGGTAGTATTAATTTTCCTAAACATAATGACAGAAAATGTCTAAAAAAAAAAAATGTAGCATAAATAATCCATTATTAACTACTTACTTAAAAAACACAGAACTATTTATTCTAAATAAAAAACAGAAAATAATATTTTTTTAAAGATTTTTTGCTACACTATGGTTTTTATTTTTCACAAATTACAATATGGCCTTATTCAATTATATATTAATTATACAATCAATTGTCACATTAATTGAAGATGGATTAAATATCACTTTAATTTTATATCACAAATAAGGCCAAGGTGTAGTTTATTTATTATAAATAAAGGCCAAGGTGTAGGCCTACTATTATTTCTTACATGTGTATAATTAAAAGGCCTGGGCAAGTTTTATCTGTGTATATATCTTATATCCCCAGGTACAGCCAACTACTTCTGACCATTTGCACACATTCTACCAGCAAACTTGTTGGCTCTTGCTATAAGCTCAATGACAAAAGCTAGAATTAATTGTAAAAGTTCCTATATACATATAGTTAAGTTTACATACTGGAGTTATTCTGAAATTGTTGCTGCTGGCAATTAGTGATGTCATGGCTGTTTGAAAATTTTAGTTTATAATCTTACATACTTAGGTCATCCATATATAATGACTTACTTAAGCAACTGCCTAGGGCAGAATGGTGATAATTTTTTTTTTACATGTGGTTTATCAAAATGAACCTAAACCAGCACCTCATAAGTTTAGTAACAGGAAGTCAAAGTCAACTGTTATAACAATTGGGAATAACAATTTTTTTAGTCTGGTAAATCTGCACTCTGCTCCCCCTTTGACTGAAATGAGTTTTCAACATGTCAACCGTATTTATGTTCTGAGGTCAGAGCGGTATTTTTTATTATCCTAGTGGCAGTATGAACTCTTGCAGAAGTCATAAGCTATACATATACCACTATGGCCTTGAAAATGGATTTTCAAGTATGAGTAGCTCTATGTATTTTGCAAGTTATTACTGCTGTCAGTAGCAAGTGCAGAACAAGGTTTTTCCAAATTAAAACATATCTTTGTAATACAATGCATCAAGAAAGACTTGTGGGTTTAGCTACAATTTTTACTGAATGTGAGTTAGCTAGACTAGTATATTCAACGATTCTAGTGAACGAGTTGCAAATGTGAAAGCAAGAATAGCACCTTTAGGGCAATAAAAGCTGTTGATCAATTTATCTTAAACAATGGCTATAAGACTGTGGTTATTTATGATGTTTATTGAATGTAGATAAAACTGTAAACACTTTACTCAAATAAAAAATTACATGAAGTAAATTATTGCTCGTAAGTTTTGAAAAAATAATGTTTTTAGCACATCTCAATAATTAAAAACATTTTCTAACAAATCTTTTAGGAAGAATTACAAACCTCTTTTGTTTTATATTTAGATATTGACATATTTTACAATATAATAAAATTTTACTTCCTTGTATTGTAACCACTATATCCCAGGGTTTATTGTATTTTACATGACAAACATTATTTTACTTACGAGGGTCAGGTCAGTGTCCCATATCTTCAGACGTTGATGGATATACATTCACATGCAGGAAGAAGGAAGGTAGGAAACATGTTTAATCATCTATCAAGGGAATGCACAAATTTAGTAAATCATTATGTTTTAGATAAAGACAAAATGTAATAAAAATACATGCACACAAGCAAAACTATATACCCCATGCTGAAGTACCATAAAACACAAAGTTATTGCAATGTATTACCTAGGGTCTAATTGTAAATAAAAGTGTATAAACATATGTTAAAATAAAATGGTTTACAAAATTACACAAAATTTTCTTACATTCAATAATTTCCCCAAAACAAATTCAGTTCAGAAGTTAACAACAACAAAAATTTTAAACCTATTTAATTTGTCAGCCAGCTCATCATATTCTGCTCAAAAGTTAAACACTTTTTTGTCATAAAATGGTTTAAAATCGTTTTTTTCAAAATCCATTCTTATAATTTTGATTAAATATAGTTCATAAGGACTACAGATTTTTTCCACAATCACTGTATTTTTTGGTAAGAAATTAAAATGAGTTAAACCAAACATAAGGCGCAAAGAACATTCTGAAGTCACACAAACAGCAAGCAGGAGTAATTAATTTAAACACTGTATAAAGCATTTTGTTTTTTTTACAATGACTTTTGCATTCAGAAATACAAAAGTGCCTCTAAATAGCCACCATTCATAAATTACCCGCTTAGTAGATAAAATTGCACTTTTTCTTTTTCAAAGTCTTAATTATTATTAATTATTAATAATTATTGATTACACTTTCCAAAACATAGTAACTTATAGGTGTTTTTTATTACAAAATTCAATGTTGTAGATACACTTTTGTTAAGGGAGGATATCCTATTTGAAATAAACAAAGTACCAGTGGGTCTAGGGGGCCTCCAACCTGAAGAGAAAAAGTACAGGAATTCTTCCCTGAGATTTTTTATACATTAACCCCTAAATTTAAAGGTGCAAGTTTAATAAACATTACAGTATTGTTTATATTAAAAAAATATATTATGTAGGACCAAAATTTGCTTTTTCCCTTTTCCTTATTAATCGATTTACAGAAAAACTCATACATTAAAAAAAATACATGTAAATGGAGTATAGTAATATTGGAAAAGTGCACACTTCATTGATAATTGTTTGTAATTGGACTAAATATTGCAAAATATAACAAGAAATATATTTCTACCTTATATAACACTTAGAGGGATTAAGAAGGTAGAACCCCTTCTAAGCCTTGATCAAACACAAAAAAGGTAGGATAATCAGAGGATAGAAAAATGACACAGTGTTACTCCTATAGCATGCAAACAACATTCTAACAAAAAAACCATAAATTAGGTGCTTTTACATATATTTTTTATTTTGTTATTCCCTTATAATGATTTATCCCTTACCAGGTTTAAAGAGAAGGATATATCCCCCTGATTGGGGCCCTGTACCTACACCACTGATAAAATTATCTAATAATATTTTTAAAGACAAAATTTCAGGCAAGTTTTATATAAATTAAAGTGTTGATTCATTTGAGTAATACATGGAACCTTGATAATCAGAACCCTAATTGAGACTGGAGGTGATTCGATTAACCAAATCAACAAACCAAACGAATTACCAAACATAGACATAAATGTGTCAAAGGACAGCATTAATTGTACAGGAGTGTATTTCAATGGAGTTTAGAAATAATAATAGGCCTACAGAATAAAGTGCCACAAAATGAGAGAACATCCTTTTATTTAATACATTAGAACATTATTTTGAAATAATATTTGGAAATGTTGTGGTGGAAATACAGGATTATAAAAATGTTTTGGGAAGGGTAAACTCAGCAATTCCTATGCAACATATGATTAACCCAGGAACCCTGATAGAAAGAAAAATAAATTACAAAAAAAGTGAAAAGACATTACATTTGAGAGTTATAAATATGTAATGAGACTCTGTATAGATAACCATGATCAAAGAATCAAAAATGTTTTTTAATTTGTTTCAGTAAATTTTATTTTTAGGGGTTTTTGCTTATGCCATTACTATTGAATAACAAAAATAAATTATTAATTTCAGAACATTTTAAAATTATTTTTGCAAGGTTTATTCGTACAATACTTTATTGGTCAGTTTTGAACAGCTATCCTCCTGAAGTGACAAAGATGTTTAGCACAAAATTTTGTGCCACTGCAGCAAAAGTTATTTATGCCTAAATTGGTTTGGATTACCAATGTTATACTTTAGTTAATTCTTGTATACTATAAAGACACTATAACATTAAAATTCTAATAAAATGACCTTAAATGCATAATTTTTTGCTCATATTATAAAAAATCCAAAGAATTTTTGTATAAATAACTTGTAGACGTTATTTCCCAATTTTAAAATTAAATGTAGTGGCAATATATTATTTTTGTAAATTTAAACATGTAAACTAAAGCGTTTTTTAGCTTCACCATTTGAAAAATAAAAGGGTTACTATCAAGAAATAAACAAACAAAACAAAAGGGTGTTTATGAAACTCATAAGCCCATTACTATAGATATTTATGAAATAACCAAAATAAAAACTTACAATTCAGGAAACAGCAACCAGTCGAAACATTAAGGACACTTGGTTACAGGAAACTCCTGAACTGGAATCCCACAAATACAAATTAAATTAACAAAATGTAGTTTGAAGTAGTTCTGTTGAAAACACTGACTTATACATTCATGATAGAATAAGAATTGACAAATTGTAATAGAAATAAGTTAAGAATAAATAAATATTACATTTCATCAACAAATTTGCATATTATATTTTTTTAATACATATTTTTTTAAATATCATGAAACACACACACGTGTGTGCATGCACACACACACACACACACACACACACACACACACACACACACACACACACACACACACACTGGGTAACAAACTTGTCCAAGCTATACCAAAATTGATTTTTTGCCAACATGGGATTTTCTTAAAATCCATTCTAATTATTTTGATCAAATATAGTCCATAGCTACTATGGATTTTTTTCACAATCATTCTACTAGATTTATACTTTTTTTTGTATGAGAAATTAAAATGAAATAAAACCAAACTATAGGTGCAAAGCATATAAACAGTATGCAGGAGTAATAAATTTAAAACTGTACAAATCCTTGTATTTGTTGTTTTTATTGCATGACCTTTGTGCGTATATATATATATATATATATATATATATATATATATATATATATATATATATATATATATATATATATATGGCTCATTTTTAAATGGAAATTCACTAGCAATCAACACACAAGTAGAAAGGGATCTAGTCTCTATGATTGTAAAAAAATAAACGATATGCAAAAACATCACACAAACTTCCTTACATTCAATTATTTCCACAAAATTAGCTCAAAACATACAGGAAAAAACTAGAAAATCCTGCTAATTTTTCAAAATTAGCTCACCATATTTTACTCATAAAAAATTATTATATTTCATCAGGCCAGTGTATTACAATTTTTAGATTTACAAATTGTGAGTTACTTGAAAAAATAAATTCTGTTACTTGATTATTGTAAGACTGATTTAGAATTAAAACACAGAAAAGTTTTTAATTTTAGATTTTTTTTTATTTCCACCTGAACCATAAATTTATTTTATTTAAAATTTGCTGACAGCTTATTGTGGTCACATTGGGTACTGCATGTTTTGAACACAGTAAGTGGTGAATGTAGTAAGTGGCAATTAGGAAACATGATGCACAGTGCAGGCTGGAGTTCTTGGTGTTATATTCCACAACCCCGATTCTTAAAATACAAAAATTCCTTTGGGCTTTGTTTATAAAATTGTTTGATGAATTTAAAAAGTATTTTTTTATAGAATAGGTAACTTTTTTATATAGTGTACTATATTATTGTAGTTGCTATTAGAATCAGTACAATAGTATATATATATATTACATAAAATCTAGCCTACCAAGAATGTTACTATGCAGCCAACTCAATTATTGGTGATAATGGTCAAGGTATATTGTCAATGAAAATTAAATAATGTAAAATCAAAATAATTTAAATTTTATCAAACTTTTTAAAAAATTTAATTTTCTCTTACAAATTTTAATTATTTTTTTTAACACTGAACATTTTCAAACGGAGATAAAAAAAGTACATAAATGAGGCTACACTAACTGTAACATATACATTCAAGTATTTAAATGCCATCATACTACTTACCCAGCCCAAATTCATTATATAGTATTAATTAATCTGTGCAGGGGGGGTGCAGACTAGCTGCACCTATTGAGAGGATTTAAATGTCCCTCGCATTACCCGAGTGTAACACACACACTTACATTTAGGGAGGCGATAATGTGTTTTTTGCCTTAAAATAACAACAACAAAAAATGTAACATATACACACACAACATACACTGACTGTATGACCAGTAATCACTGCACATACTATAGTACATCCACAGTTATCCAAGATAAAGAGAAAAGCCGTTTCAGACAATGGTTTTTTTGGTTAAGACCATGGTATTAGACACATATGATATCTGTTTGTATCCAATTAATTCTAGAAGATTTTGAAGGTAGATTCTAACCTTTTTCAAACAATACATAACTTACGTTCTTTATTATAGTTTAAAATTATATTTTTTAGTTTTACATCAATAAACTGTGCTGGACTTACTGGGCTTAAGGTAGATAGACGTGTTCATATATCACTAAAAAAATTCAGTGATTTTTGTTTGTTTCTTATATCCCCCCGCAATGTTGAGCAGTGAAGTCCATCTTTTCATTAGAAGATTGATTGATTAGATTGATAATCATTTTTTGAGGGTATAGCAACTAACAATTTTGTCTGAACACTTATGGAAAACATTTGATCAAAATCATTAAAACCTTTTGAGTCATTTTAATTTTTAACGATTTGTTTGACTAACAGTTTTAACAATTATTGACTAAAAAGGGGCTTCAAAATACTTTCTATTAAAAATTTAAAGAATGGGTTACCAAAATATAGGCAAACCAAACCTACATGCTAGTTTAGAATGCTTAGTTAGCAATGGTGCAAGATACATAGACTGAAAAACACCTGCGTAAAACACATTTTTTTTTTTACTCAGGTGTTTTTAAAATGGATAGATCTATCAAAATCTGAAAAATTGCCAAACTATTTTGTATTCTTCAAATAGTAAGAAAGTATAAATTACTGAATTTAAAATAATCCAGGAAAAAATTATTTCTTCTTAAATTTAATAATGCACATACAATAATACTAACCCATTTTAACCTGACCCTCGCCGTACGTAGCTCCCAGCAGATCTACTTAGTCACCTTTAACAATGTCTCTGATGATTCTATGCAATTAGAAGTGAAGCAGGGACCAATGCACTCCATTGTAGAGCTATTTCTGTAACAACTTCACTTAGGATACATAAATAAGCTTAATTAAGTGTAATTTCTCATCAAGATTAATACAAAAAGAAACAAATAATCACACAGTTTTAAATAAGTATGCTACACATATATAAGTTTACAACGTGTTATAACTACACAAAAAATCCATACACATTATAATATGTATGTTACGAGTATGATTTGACATTAATAGAACCTGAACTGACCTTTTTTTGTAGTCATTTTAAATTCACTGTCTTGTTCATTCTTCAATTTCAAACGAAAATCCAAAGCTAATCCTCCTTCTTTTTCTTGATTGAAAAAAATATTTAAACATAACCGAACATATTAAACAAAAACAGAACTTAAAACTAAAAGAGCCCATGCGTGGTAACAATAGCTTGAAATATATCAAGCAGTTACATTACAAACCTGAAACAGAAAAACATCCTAACAGAGTCTAACGGGACTCTTAACGCGGGACTATAATTTCACCCCCCAAGTCTAATGTCAACCTCTAATAAGTGTTGAGGAATTACGACGGTGCAAAAAGTGTAAACACAGTGGTAGTGTAAGTGTGTGTAGTGCGATGAACCCAGCAGGGAAACCAAGTGTCCCCCTGGGCCAGAGTATGGGTGGCCTGAAAGAGATACATTGGTTAGTCAAACCTAACCTAGGCAAAGTACTACCTTATCTCTAAATTTCAGCAAAAATAGTGGAACTCATTAAAAATGTAAAGTGTAAGCAAAAAATTAAAAACAAAACTTTTTAAGACTTAATAAAAAACCAAAAAAACCCTATCATTTATAAAAGTGCTGTGTGTGGGTGTGTGTACATCATTTAATAAAAGTCTTTTAAAAAACGTCTTGTGCAATTGGCTAAAAAGGAAAATAACCTGAAAAAATACCTGTAACAGAACAAAGTACACATACAACAACTATATTTCAAAATAATTAAAAATAATATAAATTCTGATTAAAAAATCACAATAAATACTATTCCCTAACAAAAATATAATATTTCTTCTTGTATAATGTCAGTAATAAAAAGGGTTTAAAATTCACATGAATTCTGATCCAGAACCCACAATAAATATTATTTCTAACAAAATATATAACAGCTCTTCTCATTTGTATGTACCACCCCTATTAATAAAAGTTTAAGTGAATTCTGATCCAGAACCCACAAAAAATATATTATTCCTAACAAAATGTATAACAGCTCTTCTCATTTGTAGGTACCACCCCTATTAATAAAAGTTTAAGTGAATTCTGATCCAGAACCCACAAAAAATATATTATTCCTAACAAAATGTATAACAGCTCTTCTCATTTGTATGTACCACCCCTATTAATAAAAGTTTAAGTGAATTCTGATCCAGAACCCACAAAAAATATATTATTCCTAACAAAATGTATAACAGCTCTTCTCATTTGTATGTACCACCCCTATTAATAAAAGCTTAAGTGAATTCTGATCCAGAACCCACAAAAAATATATTATTCCTAACAAAATATATAACAGCTCTTCTCATTTGTAGGTACCACCCCTATTAATAAAAGCTTAAGTGAATTCTGATCCAGAACCCACAAAAATATATTATTCCTAACAAAATATATAACAGCTCTTCTCATTTGTAGGTACCACCCCTATTAATAAAAGCTTAAGTGAATTCTGATCCAGAACCCACAAAAAATATATTATTCCTAACAAAATGTATAACAGCTCTTCTCATTTGTAGGTACCACCCCTATTAATAAAAGCTTAAGTGAATTCTGATCCAGAACCCACAAAAAATATATTATTCCTAACAAAATGTATAACAGCTCTTCTCATTTGTAGGTACCACCCCTATTAATAAAAGTTTAAGTGAATTCTGATCCAGAACCCACAAAAAATATATTATTCCTAACAAAATGTATAACAGCTCTTCTCATTTGTATGTACCACCCCCTATTAATAAAAGTTTAAGTGAATTCTGATCCAGAACCCACAAAAATATATTATTCCTAACAAAATGTATAACAGCTCTTCTCATTTGTAGGTAACCCCTATTAATAAAAGCTTAAGTGAATTCTGATCCGGAACCCACAATAAATTTTATTTCTAACAAAATATATAACAGCTCTTCTCATTTGTATGTACTACCCCTATTAATAAAAGTTTAAGTGAATTCTGATCCAGAACCCACAATAAATATTATTCCTAACAAAATATATAACAGCTCTTCTTATTTGTATGTACCACCCCTATTAATAAAAGTTTAAGTGAATTCTGATCCAGAACCCACAAAAATATATTATTCCTAACAAAATATATAACAGCTCTTCTCATTTGTATGTACCACCCCTATTAATAAAAGCTTAAGTGAATTCTGATCCAGAACCCACAAAAAATATTATTCCTAACAAAATATATAACAGCTCTTCTTATTTGTATGTACCACCCCTATTAATAAAAGCTTAAGTGAATTCTGATCCAGAACCCACAAAAAATATATTATTCCTAACAAAATATATAACAGCTCTTCTTATTTGTATGTACCACCCCTATTAATAAAAGCTTAAGTGAATTCTGATCCAGAACCCACAAAAATATATTATTCCTAACAAAATATATAACAGCTCTTCTTATTTGTATGTACCACCCCTATTAATAAAAGTTTAAGTGAATTCTGATCCAGAACCCACAAAAAATATTATTCTTAACAAAATATATAACAGCTCTTCTTATTTGTATGTAGGTACCCCTATTAATAAAAGCTTAAGTGAATTCTGATCCAGAACCCACAAAAATATATTATTCCTAACAAAATATATAACAGCTCTTCTTATTTGTATGTACCACCCCTATTAATAAAAGCTTATGTGAATTCCGATCCAGAACCCACAAAAATATATTATTCCTAACAAAATATATAACAGCTCTTCTTATTTGTATGTACCACCCCTATTAATAAAAGCTTAAGTGAATTCTGATCCAGAACCCACAAAAATATATTATTCCTAACAAAATATATAACAGCTCTTCTTATTTGTATGTACCACCCCTATTAATAAAAGCTTAAGTGAATTCTGATCCAGAACCCACAAAAAATATATTATTCCTAACAAAATGTATAACAGCTCTTCTCATTTGTAGGTACCACCCCTATTAATAAAAGCTTATGTGAATTCTGATCCAGAACCCACAAAAAATATTATTCCTAACAAAATATATAACAGCTCTTCTTATTTGTATGTACCACCCCCATTAATAAAAAGCTTAAGTGAATTCTGATCCAGAACCCACAATAAATATTATTCCTAACAAAATATATAACAACTCTTCTTATTTGTATGTACCACCCCTATTAATAAAAGTTTAAGTGAATTTTGATCCAGGAATAAGTATTATTCCTAATATAATATATAACTTCTCTTCTTATATATGTTGCTCATGTTATGTTGCAAAAAAGTGCAAACTACAAATGAAATGTGATAAAAAAACCTGACATTAAAATACTATTCTTGTAAAATTATACAAACCACATACCTTACATATTTCTTCCTGTGACTGAGGTGATTGATGTCTTGACAAAATGTTTGTCTTGTAAAAAGCTGAAAGTGCATTTTGTTTTTATTTGAAATATTAACTTCTTGAGTATTTTAATTTTACTGTATTATTAATTCCACTAAGTTTGCTGAACTAATTACTAATAACATGCCAGCTAATTCTGCAGGGAAACAATTAACACATAGTAACATCAACTAAAAAAAAACAAAACGATATGCAATATTTGAATAATTGGTTTTTATTAAAAAGTTTTAAATTAAATTAAAATTTACAATCAAGGAGATAATATTATTGTATTTAAATGTTTATTTTTACTATTTTGCTTCAAAAAATTAGTTATACATAAAAAATTAAAATTGTTGTAAATTTAAAAATTGATATACATTATATTTATATTGCTACTTTAAAAAATATTTTATATTTTTAAAACAGAATTTAAAGTATATTATTATTATGGAGCAGTGAAGGCTTGTTTAATACAAAATTTTACAGGTTATAAATGTTAAAAGTGAATCATAAGTAAAAATGTTAAGACATATTTGCAAAATAAACGCAAAAACAAATATGTATTAAGAAAACATTTAATTAGTTATTGAAAGGAAAAATAAAAAAGGTGCAAAATCATGTTTAAAACACACCCTAGCCAAGCCTATAGACAACGTTAACTGGAAACAACAACTAAACCACCTAAATCAAAGGAAAATCAACCAAAAATTTCTCCACAGCTTCCAGGTCTTCTCGCAGCATAACCAAGGCTGAACTCCTAGCAACAATGAAACTATTAGATCCTTAATAACCTACAAATAAAGAACCTGAAAGAATCAAAGCAACCTCTACAACAGCACTATAAACCTCAAAACCATAACAAAGCACCTCTGTAACAGCAGTCATATATAACTTCAGACAGTAAATATAAAAAATGTGTTTGTAACATTGATCTTTACACTACATTTTCCATTTTGACCTTCCAAACTAATATTATTATTAGAAGACTAAATTAAAAACTAATACTTTTTTAAATATTGATCAAATATTAAATTTTTATATAAACAAATATATTTTTATTTAAATCAAAGTCAATTAAACGGAATTATTAATTTTGTAATTGAGAAAATGTTTATTAGGCTATGTGTATCTAAATACAGAAATATAATATTTTTAAACAGCGTAAACCATTGTTTTCTAATTAATTAATTTTAATTTATTAAAATACATTTAAGCATGACCTACTAGGCTCAAAGCACTTAAAAATATAAAATTTAAAAAAATGAAAAACCAATTAGATTCTTCATGAAACAAAAAAAAAACAAAAAAATTCAAATTCAAACATTTAATAAAAGTTTCTTTGTAATAAAATAGAAGTTTAGAGGAAAGTAATAGTGCAAATACATTAAATAAAACAGGTAGGAATGGAGGAATAACCGATTAATGTAACATCAAATCGATGGAAACACACTGGTCACGATTACGTTATTCACGAATTATTCGAAACCGATTACAGTTAGTTATCGATGGTAAACTTCCATTTCATTACATTTCAGGGAATTCCATCAGACCTTTGTAAAAATTATTAAGGAAAACAGAGAAGAGGTGGTAACTTAATTTTACGTTAACCTATGGGTCACACATTTATTAAAGGGTGGGCTTCTCCGGGCCTGAAAAGTACACAAAGCAATGAGGCCTAATAAGGCCAATAGAAAAGCCTCCTCTCCTCTGTGAAGCAGGGGTAAAAAAAAACAAAGGCATGATGGACGCAAATTTAGCTGACATGTTGTGTACGCTACCCACTTACCTCAAGTCCAAAGCTCTGGGCTTGAGAATACCACAAACCTGAAATAGAATAAAATATTTAAATAAAGAATAAATTAAACAAAATTAGATTAAATTTAAATTATTTAATTTATTAACAATGATTTTGTGAAAGCTCTTCTCTCCCAGTAAAGCCTGTAAAAATAAACAATGCAGAATCATAATACTTAAACAGTTAGTTTTAAACTCACTGATTAAGATAATTGATCTAGAAGTGTCACATATTGTAGTTAACTTATAAATAAACTGATTAGAAGATTTAAGATATTTTCAAAATTGGTTTTATGAATAAATTGTACTATCACTATAAATAATAATAGTAATAACTTGACTATAGCAGCTAATAATATGAATTTGGTATAGGGCCTAAGAAGATCATGAGTCAAAGAGTAAACAAATATATTTTTGTAAATAAGTTTGATTATATTGGGACCAAAAATAGGGCTGATCAAGGACGTTATGGAGTAATTGGCACCTGGGCCAAGATTTGGCCCTCCCAATGCAATCATTAATAACTGTGAGATGAAAAATATGCAAATTAAATCATTTCAGAAATTTGTATTACTAAACTCCAATCGCTAAGTCACCTAAGCCTCTGCAGTTCATAAATTATATTCAGAAGGTGACCGGTACTGCTTTTCAATATCCATAACTTAAAAATAAAAAATCCTATAGTTGTCAGTAAAAAAACAAAATTTTAATTAGTAGAGTCAAAAAGTAGAAAAACGATTTGAAAAAAGCACTCAACCATTTTCTCCTTCTTAAACATTGATACATCTAAGCCTAAACTATTGAACAGATATTGAACAATGATGACTTGTTTTATTTGTTCTGGTGTTACGATATGCCTTTTACAAAAAACTCAAAAAATACATTTTTTTCAATGTTTACATTTGAAAAAAAGGGAGAACATTTGAAAATTTAAACATTTACGCAACTACAACCTTAACTAATTTTGGTTAATGATGACTTCATGATCCTTATTCTTCATGATTACAGTATGTGCTGTTTGAATAAAACTTTTTAAAATGCATGAAAAAGCAAAAAGGTATTACGTTCAACATTGTGAATGTAAAGTATATAATTTGAGGAAAGTTTTTTTCATTTGTATTCAAAGTTTTTTCAAATGATCTTTTTTTCAATGAAAAATAAACATAAATCATTAACTTCAGAACATATTCAGACTTTTTAAAATGGCTATAGCCTATTCCCGAGCAAAATTTTCCACTACTGTTATAATAAAATAGTATTATATATATATATATATATATATATATATATATATATATATAATAACAATAATAATTATTTATTATTATTTAATAGGGAACTTGGCAGGGAATATTTTACCACTTGAGGTTTTCATTTAGATTTTTAATTATATAAATATTTTTTGTAATTGTTACATTTACATATTTTATTATAATTTACTTATTTTATTTATAAAACCAAAAATAAAATTTTCCAAGTAATTGTAGAATCCAATCAGTATGTTCATTATATACATAATTATAACTTGTGAAATCTTAGAAATAAAATTATAAAATTTGATTAAAATTTTCCATGAGACAAAAAAACTCCTTAAACTTTTAAATATAAACTCCTTTTACTTCAAACTTTAATTGAGCCTATTCAACAAAACAGAAAATAAAACCATAGTTTTTGTTTTGGTTAACACTTTTCTTAAAATAAATTTAAATAAATATTTATAAAATCCTAAAATTTATTTCATGTAGTTAAATAATAAATTGGCATAAATATCCCACTTGTACTTTAAGCCTTATAAACAAAAATTAACTCCAATTATTTTCCAACATTAATAATGCATAAAGACTAATGCTAATTTCATTGGCTAATTTTAAGCGCCTTTTTTACTAACCAAGTCTGAGTTAAAATGTCATTTATAAAAGTTTTATTCACAAACCTAAAGAAAACAGTTCACAAATAATTACATTAAACATATTTGAATGTGATGAATAACATATTATTGTCGTTTAAACACTAAAACTATGAATTCTGTATAATTTTACCGGTTACATATTTACCTTATTTTGGAAGTTGGCTAGTTTAATGCATGAGCTGACAGACTTGGGACTTGGTATTATTCACACACGATAAAGAACTCAAATTTTGGTACAAACCTTATAATCCCTACAAGTTGACACCGTAAGGTAGCTAAGGACATACGATTTCTACAAAATTTTCGAAAGTTCAACGATAATCGCCTAATTTTTTTTAGGAAACATCACTTTCACTAACACACACACTTTTCGTTTTCCTCTAAAAATTGGAGAAGCCGGTTGCTTTGTAAGATGAGAAAACTGGAAGAACAGGGTTGTCAGATTTACTTAATTTTTTTTTTTTTTTTTTTTTTTGTACCATGGATGTACTAATAATTACATATAAACATATATATTAATACATACTATTTGTATTATCAATATTATTTTTCTGTTTTTATTTAAATAGCTCGTTAAGAAATTTTATAATTAATTTTTCAACAAAAAAATTAAAACATTTTCAAAATTTAATTTTAAAACTTAATTTTCTTTATAAACTTTTGTATATGAATTAAACACTATTAGAAACAAGTTCAAAAATTAATAGTACCATGTTTTTATGTGTATATTTTATCCTACGTTTTACAATATCGTAGTATCCACGATACATTCAGATATGTAATATATAAACATATAAAATTTATTATTTCAAAAGTGAAAAACCAATAAAAAAAATCTGAAATCTGATTGGTCGATTCCTTAATCAGTTTAAAAGAGGAAATGTTGCAACAAAGCTTGATGCAATGCAGTGATTTTAAATTTAAAGAAAATAATGTAGTGGTGTTTTAAGTTGTGTATAACGAAAAACTTTTATTTTAATGGTAAGTGGTTTTTAAACTGTTTAAAAAGAAATTATTTGATTACATAACCTATAATTCGATTCTGTATTTCAGAACAATTTGCAAACAAATGTGTGGAATACATTAAAATATAATTTCGTAGGCATAACAAAATTAACCTGTATTGTTGATCCAACAAAACGAGCATCGGTGCACTGAACTTAGCGTCAACGATAAGACGTCGGTAAATTCTTCTGGCCAATACTAGCTAACCTAAAAACATGGAACATAACTGAATCTGCTGCAATGAAGTTAGCGCCTAGGTATATTTGTAAATTTTTCAGACCATCCTAAAAACATGAAAGGAACTGAAGTTAGCTTATCGGTAAATTTTTAATTTTTTCTGGCCATTCTACACACACACACACACACATATATATATATATATATATATATATATATATATATATATTACTATACTAGCTGAATATATATATATATATATATTCAGGATTAGAAGGAACAAGACATGAGTCGGAGTACTTTGCGTGATCCAACAGGGTCTATACGTAAATAATATATATAGATTGAGAGAGAGAATGTATTATTCAAAGTATATGTGTAGCAATACATATTAATAGGTTTTGATCAGTGAATTCATTTAGTAATACAATTCAGTATGTATATTTAAACTGAACTTTTCCTACATGTATTTTTTTTTAAAGGTGTTATTGTTTAATATTTATACATGAAACTGTAATTTGGTTATTTGTGTATTAAATAGTAAAAAAAAAACAAAATTTTATTCTGTGTTTCCACGGTATATAGATACATATATGTATTTCTGTTAAAGTTTTATGTTTTTAGGTTAGCTAGTAATTCTAGTAAAATTTACCGACGACATCGTTAACGCTAAGTTCAACGAGGGTAATGTTTTTAGGTTAGCTAGTAACGGCACGTAAAATTAGTCTATGGGATTTTAGCGTTAGCGCTAACTTCAGGGCGGCTAGTCCCGGTAGTATTCATGTGCAAGATATTTATTTCTTGCTTATGTGGTAATGTTCTTTGTTGTTATTGAAAGAGAAATATGACAGTTACAGCAAAGAGTTTCACCAGTTTTACAAATCAGCAGCTGGTTTATCTCCGTCGCAAAACCCTCAAAGGTTAATAACTTTAAAACAAAATATTAGTTATATATGCAACAACCTAGTTGAAATAGATAAAACCCAACAACCAAGTCGTTAGGTTATGTTTTTTTTTTTATTTAAAAAAAGTTAATATTTTTTCATTATTAATGACATGCATTTAATTAAACATTTTCACAATGAAAAACATGTTGCCTACTTTTATGCTGTAGTAATTTTGAGGTTATGTTCACTTTTATTTTCCATTTTGTTCAAATATCCCATGGTTTCCACACTTAGTGTATTTTGTATTATTACTTTTGAGCATGTAATAAAGTGTTTTGGCAAACAAATTACTCAAACGTGCAGATTTACCAAATGCACATTTATGATAATAAAATAATTGGTATTTGTATACACTATTATTTGCATTTTTTTTTTTAACATCCAACTATTGTTCACACTTTGGCTAATGCAGACAATGGGATGATTTATAGCATATGAAAATGCCAAGCCCTGGGGCCGGGAATCAAACCCGGGTCCTCGGGGTGAAAGCCTAGTACGCTATCAACTAGGCCACCGAGGTGGCTATTCATTGGTGATAAACATTAGGTTATCAGTATGTCTAAAGTTAAACTATTATTTTATGCAAACAAAACAACTTTCCTAGTTTTTATCTTAGCAACTTTGATACAAAACCATAACATGTTACACTATTAGAACAAAGTTTTGATTTCAAATATAAAACGTCATTTGTTTTCAAATACACAGTTCAAGTCCAAAATCCAATGAGATAAGAAATGACTTAAAATCATGGAACAAGATGCCATAATGGTTGATTGATTAATTTGTTAATTCATTCATTGTTACACTGTCTAAACACTTACAACACTACATTTATGACTTTAACACCACACTTTCACATTTACATTTAGGGAGGCGATAATAGCCTCAATGTGCTTCTTGCCTTAAAAAAAAAAAAGAAAAACTATTGAAGCAATCGACAGTGGCTTACCATAAGGCTTTAAAAAAATTAATAAAGCATTTATTTAAAAGTATACAGTCATTTTGAGATAACATTGCATCATAGAAAAATTAGATTTTTGAGAATGCCATGGGATCAATTTTTGAGAGCGTCAAACACTTTTTTTACCATTATTCTTCAGAAAGATTTATATTTTTAAGAAGAAAAAAATTGACTTGGGATATCAGTACTGTAATGCGAAAGGTTTACCTCTTTATTAATTGAATAACCTTCTAGATAATTGTGGTAGTAATTACAACAATGTAAGCGCTACCTAATTTGTTCTTCTGAAAGCTTTCCTAAATATTTCAATAGCCTAATATCAAATATAAAATAAATATTTGAACATCAAAAAAAAAAAAAAAAAAAAAAAAAAAAAAAAATACCATTCAAAATAATGTGAATATCCACAATGTAGTATTATGTAATTAATATGATTTGCTAAATTGAGTTTTGACATAGACATTCAAACAAAAAATAGCCTTTGTATTTGATAGGTATTTTATATTCAAAAATATTTCTAGTTATAGAAAAAGCCATTAACAGATGAGATGCCTAATCAGAGAAAGAGTGTTTAATCTTGTGAAGTAGTGTTAGCATAGACTACAAATATGTGTTGACGTCTCATTAAAAAAAAGCTAAGCTAGAGCATTCATTTTCATCCAGGGTCAATATTGTTAGGCTATGGACAAAGTACTGTAAACCAAAAAATGTATTGTTCTGTAAAATAAAATAAAAATTATACAGCCATTTTTATTACAAATTGTAATTTCATTAAAAAGGTTTACATTTATTTTATAAATACAATATTTTTTGATCTCTGTCGGGGTGATCATGCAGGCAGAGTAATTATTTTTTTTTATTTAAGAAATAATTATATATAATGATAAATTTTGTTTTGAGATTAATTTTATAATATATTTTTGATTTAAAAAAATATATGAGTTTTTCAAAATTCTTTTAATTTTCTGTAAAAACTAACATTAGAGTCTTCAGTTTTATTGTTACTAATATGGTTGTGTGTTTTCTTCTTGACAAATTGATCACGTTAATATTGATCTTCCTATTTTCATATTGATTATTTAATTATCTTCTGATGATCATTTTAGTTCTCTTTCGTTCACTTAACCCTTCTCAAAAATATATCTGGTGTCTCTTATGGTTTTAAATTTTGCTAAAAATTGTTGCTTCTTAATATTTAACTGTTAGTTCAATTGGGATCCATTGGTTTATTCTTGACTTATGTTCTACATTTTTATTGGCTGCATCTGGTGTATTTTACCACTTTTTTTTGCGGTTTGGTTCTTATTACATTTCACATGTAGGCCTAATGTCAAACAGCATTTCTTACATCGATCTGTGGCTACTTTTATTTTCAACTCCATACCATAAACATTATATATAAATAGAAGTGTTTGTGCTGTTATAGTTCAGATGACAAGTATGTATGCTTTTTGTACTATGTATTTTATTTTATGGTTAGTGTTGATTAGTCTGAAAATTAAAAAAAAATTAATTAAATAGTTTAGGCCTACACATGCTTAAATATCATTTTTAAATTTCAGGCTTTAAATTGTAAACCTATCAGAAAATTGTAAATGAGATAAACTTTTGGAACTTTATTCAATGAGCAAGCGGAAACTAAACTTAAGAAAAGAAAGGGACAGCGAGGAAGATGATTGTAAACAGAAGAAGTTTAAAGGTTCTACTTCCAAGCAGATAATTGATGCAGATACAAATGTATTTACTACACTTGAAAGGCTTCCAGAAATTAAAGAAAATGAGTTGAGAAATGCAAACTTATTTATTGAAACTGTGAGCGAAATATTTGCTATTGATTATGAGAATCCATCAACAACATTACTTGGTTATGCAGATGATGAAACTTTTAAAAACAAAGATAATGTAAGTGGTTTTTAATGTTAACTTTCATTTTTTATTAATTTTTCTTATGCTTATTTCTTTTTCTTAATAAAACTAAATAATTAATTTAATGAACTATACATATATTTGGGTCTACATATTATTTATGCTAGATACAATCACTTTTGGAACCTTCTGTTTCATTATCAAGTATTTTTTTTCGGTAAAAAACTATAAAGATGATAACATTACCGTATCAAGTCGTATTAATCATGGTAAATAGAATACACGGTAGGGGCCACAGTGAGTATGCGCAGTAGACTACCGCGCACATGACATCACTGGGTCATTCTTTTCACTCCTATTGTAGTTTCCTGTTAAACAATTTGATGTTCTGTAAATGTAGTTGGATATTCGGTATTTTTATTTAATCTGTAGGTGTTGTGTTTTAAATAAAAGGTGTCAATAACAATACTGCACGATAATTGTGTTTTGTGTTCGAGGTTTAATAAATATAAGAAAAGATTTAAGTATGTTTTGAATCCTAAAAAATACATAATGTATTTTGTTTAATATTGTATAATTGTTTAGGCATAACAGTGCCTGGTTGCGCTATTGCCAATTGTTAGAATAATGATAAGAATTGTAAAGGGAAAGGAATTACATTTCATAGAATTCCAAAAGATGAAGGCCTGAGAAAATGAGGAATCATTGTTCATGCGTGTAAACGAGCAGATCATTTTAATTTTGATAATGTTAAAGTCTGTTGACTTCATTTTAATGACGATGATTTTGAAAGAGATTTTAAATCCTAATTATTAAATACAAAATCTGAGAAATCCGGTGCCATTCCACGTTTTAACATTTCCACCGTTGAAAATAAATGTGTTGATTCTGAACTAGCGACAAGGATTAAAAAATGTGAAAACCAAAAAACATTAAAAAAACTTATTGACTAGTCCGATGGAAATCTACCAGAAAAATCACATGTAAACTGAAATGACGTTGGTGCAATTGTAACGTGTAATTCTGTAAATGAAACCCACTTTCATTAGTAATCAGTAATTTTAATACAAATATCGTAAATAATGCCTCTGTAGAAGAAATGAAATGTTTAAGAAATAAAAATTTACTTTTGAAGGAACAAATTCAACTTGCATTATAAGAACTGGCCTTGGTTAAAAATAAAAATGTGGTTTTACAAAGCAATGTTACTAAGTTTAAGAATATTTTTTCTGATAATCCGATGAAGAGGAGGAGCCTTAAATGACTTGCAAGCTAGTGAAGATGATGTGAAGTGTGATCTACAGGAGAACTCTGATCTACTGAAATTGATGGCTGGCTATATAGCGTATAGAGTAAAGAAAAAAAAATTGTCTCAACTTTTGTATACGGTCATCCAACAAACGAGTGCCATAATAATCAAAGGGATTGGCTGTCAGCTTTGTCAAAAGGCTACCTTATGTATCCTACTGAAGAATGGTTGAACGTTGTGGTAAAAATGGAAAGGGACTTTTTAAAATATCACGGTGAGAATGGGTTAAATAAAGAAAAAGGTGTGATGAAAAATCTGACAGACAAACTAAATAATTATTCTTCAGTAGGTGAATTTACCATATCCTGTTATGTCGTACCCATACATTTATGAGGATGAATCTTTAAATAAAAAGAAGTCTAAAAAAATTACGAAAATAAAACCACTGATGCCAGAAGGAAGATTTTTTTTTCCGGCAAAAAACCATTAAGGTTATCATCGCCGTCCGGAAGGAAGAAAAGTAACAAACTCAGTAAACTACAATAACTTGTCCTAGGTATCAAAAATAGTTTGTTATCTATAGGGCCTATATGAATAATAATAATTATATATATATATATATATATATATATATATATATATATATATATATGTGTGTGTGTGTGTGTGAGAGAGAGAGAGAGAGAGAGATGGCATGTTTTGAAACATAAATTCTAAGAAATATATGTTTATTTTACTGTTTGCATAATATGTCTGTGTGCTATTTATTTATTTACTACCAAATTTCTATTATATATAAAAATATATACAAAAAAGGACCTAAAGGGGGTATAAAAGCCTGTACATAGATTGGTCCTAAGTACATAGGTTGGTCCTTTGTAATTTAATTTATTGCTAATTTTTTATTCCAGATGTATGTTTTCACAGTCAACCAAATAATTGTGAAGGAACATCCTCAGATGTGCCTTCATTCAAGTGTGATGTGCTTTTAACTTTCAAATAAAAAATAACTCTTGAATTTTTCAAGCTATGGACATATAATTTACTTTAATATTATGTAATATTGTATAAAAAAAAAGTTTCCGTTTTTAACAATAAACTAATTCAATAAGTAAAGTAATTAATAGCATTAATAATATTATAAAAAAGGAATTATTATTGTAATTACTATAATACAGTTATTAAAACTAACATTATAAACTGTTTTCTACTAAACACTACGTCTGAGTTTGACCTGATGATGCGCCATAACCGGCAAGTGGTGGGGAGGATATGCTCATGGCCCATACCTTGTATTCTATTTACCGTGGTATTAATAATCATTTAAACTGAAAAGGTACTTGAGACAGGTACTTTTCTGGAATATCAATGTATTAACTTTTTTCAAAATTCTTATGAGTAATTAGTAATATGTTAGTAAGCTGGACTAAGTTCCTTCATTATTAGATGATGACACATACACACACCAAAATAGTCACTGAAGGTAATAAACATTAGTTGTGTGAAAAATTCTCACAAACAGTGGAAGCCAGCATAATGAATCTTGGTGACTGTAGATAGTTTTCATCAGCATCATGACTAATTACCACTCCCTAACTTCTCAATAAATGGGGAGAACCATTACTACAACATTTCTGATATCTTTGTTAACATACATAGACTTGTAGAAGAATTTGACATATTTGTTGCTGAAGAATTATTTATTGTACATAACCTACCATTCTGGAGGCAAATTGTATTCAGTCATTTAGCTGGTGATATTTTTAAGTTAGGTAAACAAAATTATAAAATTTGTAATTTTTATAATTGGTGTATTACGGATTAACATAGTTTTAAATGAATAGGTTCTTCTGTAATATAGTTTTTAATATTCCTTTTATAATGTATATAATCGTCATCTTCATTTTTTCAGGATGAAGAAGCTTCAATCCAGGAAGACTTCTATGTCACGTTTATGAAAGCTATCAAGGAAAATGAATGGGGTTTTGTTTTCAACAGTTTGACTACACGTTTCAATTCAACACTATTGCCGCCTACCATTATCATCAGATGCATATTCCATTTTATTTTGGTAAGTCTGACAGTTATAATAATATAACAATTAAAATTATTTACAGACCATCCAAATACGTCTCTCCTCATTTTCCTGCAACATTTGTTGTCAGCAGTAAAATAGTCTAGTACTAACTGACTGTACGTAGACCCAAGGGATTTCCATCGGAAATGAGACTAATTGAAGAGCAGCAGTTTTGGTAAGAAATTAATGTGATCTAGAACATCAGAATTATGCGCAAACACCCATCAAAGTGTTCATGGAAGCAAATCTGTTGCATACTATAGGCTGTAAGCCATATTCTACTGTAGATTTAATCTGCTGTACAGTATATATTTAGGTCAAGATTTACAATAACTATGTCAAAATTAAAAATACAGTTTCTAAAAATACTGTATTTGCCATGAAGTGTTATGTATTTCCATATCTTCTTAAGGCAAACCAAGAAGATATGGACATTGTTGCAAAGCGCTTTTGGGCTATAACCTTGTACAAAAATATTTATATCTTACATTTGAAATAACAGAATTATAAATTATAATTGTTACTTGTGTTTAGTGAAGCTTTGTGCAGTAAAAAATGTATAACAATAATAAAAGTTAAATACTTCTTGCATGTTTAGACAACAAATGATAAGGATTTACTTGATTGTGCAATTATTGCAATATCATCACTCTGGGATACACATCGACCCAGCAAACCCTATGCGAAGAAATATTACCAGAAACTTTTTCTACAATCTGAAAATCTCAATGTGAGTAAGTCATTTATTACTAACTTCATAATTTCTTTAGTTTCAGTGTTGAATGATGAAAAAACAGTCTCCTACCTAAATGTCGGTTAAAATGTGGCCATCAAGTAAGCTGAAGAAACATAGCTTCCTCAGCAAAAAAGAGTAGGCCGTGACAAATTAATACATAGGTCTACGTACAAAAAGATAATAGTTTACAGTAGATAGATAGCTAGATCTAGACGTTAGACAGATATTCATAGGTTACAGGGTGTGTTTAAAGCATCTTAGGTTCTAGTTCATTGAGCCATCCACTTCAGGTGGAAGTCCTCATGGTCCTGAATGCTAAGCACCCATAGATCATCCTTTCTGCATAGCCTGTACACCAGTTCTCCATCCTGATCAGGTGCATCCTCAGATCACAGTGTTTTGCAGTGAGTTTTGTGGTTCTTCTGAGTTACCCTGTACACAACAGTTACTACTATACCCCTGGGCCTATCTACAGAAAGTCCACCCATGCAGAGCCTCACAGATTAGAACTAGAGGTCGCCTGGTAGCAAGAGTCCACAATATAAAGCTGAACCCTAAGTTATACAATTGGTTTATTTCATAATGAATTTATTGAATAAAAAAACCATGAGTAATATTTCCATAAAAAAATTTCTTTATGGTTTACAGCAGTTGAAAAATCTGTGAAATAATAATAAAAATAATGTGGGATACACATGGTTTTGCAATAATTTAGATAAAATTTAAAATAACAACTTTATTCGTATTAAATCGTTTTATTACACAACAGCATACTCTAAAAAAAGTAAGCTATTTGAGTGCATCTGTTTCATACTGTGTTCTTGTAATTTTAAATAAATAGAATTTATATGAATTGTTATATGAATTGTTATAAGAAAATTATATGAATTGTTGCACTGTGATTATTTATATTTCAGGATTTCCCTTCAAGTATTAAAGGAAAGTTATTTAATGATATCTTTGATCAGCTTTTATGTAAACTACTCGGCAAAGCTAATCCACCATCAAATACAACCATTGCATTTGAAAATTCAGAACCATTAGAGCAATCGGAGGTAAGATTTTTATTATTTAACCCTAGAACCTTATTAGCAGTTATTTACTTTCTATTTAATTGTGTATTTGCTGTAATTTTATATATATATATATTTGTTTTTAACGTTCGACTATTGTGCACACTTGGGCTAATGCAAACAATGGGATGATTTATAGCATATGAAAATGCCAAGCCCTGACTGGGAATTGAACCCAGGACCTCAGGGGAAAGCTCAGTACGCTATCAACTAGGCCACCACGGCTATATATATATATATATATATATATATATATATATATATATATATATATATATATATATATAATAAATTTTGTACACTTGTTTGGTTTCCTACAAGGTTAAACCATTAAAATTATCTAGAATTCAAAATATACAAATTGTTGAAAATTTTATCTACTTACAGAATCTGTAATGAGAAATTTAACTAGATTATTGTGAAGAATAAAACTAATCACTGTTACAGTGTGTCACTAGACAGTTTAGAACACTTTAGTGAATATAAATTTTTCAGTGATAATTAATTAATTAAAAATATTATGCCTACAAGAAAATCAGTTATACTGTATTTGCACTTTCTAAAATAAATCATTGTTCAAACATTGCTAGAGCCATAAGACAATTATGTAAATAACAGGACACTCAACAGTGGTTGAAAATAATATCTATAAAATGATTTCACTGCTATCTGAATACAAGTAATATTTAAACGTAAATGTCAACTTAATGCCGTAGGTTTTTTTTCTTAACATCTATACATTATTCAGTGGTAAGGAAAGGGAGTAACTGCTGCTAGAACTAAGAACCCTAAGATGTGCAGTTCAGAGATGCAGCAGACTGTCCAGTGCTTTAGCCACTTCGACAATAGAGGAGAATGCCAACTTTATTAACAAAACAACTATACTTGTGTCATAAAATATTTCATAACCTAACAACAAATTAAAAAGAGAAAAAATTACTTTGTTGATAAATATTAAAAATGAAATAAAGTTTTGCACATCAAATTACAACTGATCACTTGAAATTAAAAATGTGCAATTTAATAAAAACATTCACGCTCACGTCCGTACAGAAAGGATTATAAGAGAAATTATTTAACCTGCCTCTATGTACATAACAGGAATCAGTCCATATCATTATTATAATGTTGCTTAAGCGTCTTTGAAAACTGAGCTTGACCATTAATCTACTTTAATGCCAGTACTGTAAAATATTTGTTGTACATGATAGTTCTGTGCTTAGGTATAATCAGCATTGTTGACTGTTTTCTTATACTCTTAATACATATCGGCAATCCAGTTTGAATAGCAACATGTAATGTAGTTAAAATATGATGACAGAAAATCATTCAATTGTAAAAGATTTATTTGCTTGTAATTCTTATAATTAGAGTTTGCTATGTCACACTCGGTGGCCTAGTGGGTAGCGTACTATGCTTTCATCCCGAGGTCCCGGGTTCGATTCCCGGCGAGGGCTTGGCATTTTCATATGCTATAAATCATCCCATCATCTGCATTAGCCCAAGTGTGCACAATAGTCGGACGTTAAACAATTTAAAAAATTATAAAAAAATGCTATGTCACACGTGTAGTGACGGCAAAGCAGAATTATTATTATTATTTGAACTTATGGTGATTGTCTTACAACCACCCAATGTGCCGTGGTCGCTTTTAAATTTACAAATTTATATTGCCAAAATATTTTTTAATGAATTATTTTTAAAAGTTCACAATTTTGAAGTTAAATTTAAGTTTATACAATGTTCATAGTATTACATGTTAAAATTTGATTTACATACAAAATATATTATTTTATTGTTAACTAAAGGAATGGCGTTCAGCCAAGTGGTTTTACATCCACTTCTGTACCATTGATATTTATATTTTCAAATTATTCCTTTATTAATTTATTTAATTTTGAAACAGCCTCTGGGAGGCCGGGGGCCTAAAATTTGCTATAGCTACTCCACACTTTTTTTTTAGTATTAGCCGGCAGTTACCAGAATTCAGAGTTTACCTTTTTTTACAACTAATACATGATCCTTAAATAATATTCATGTCAAAAAACTAAAGTTTTCTTTTATTGTCTTTTAACAGTTGCTTGTAGAAACTTGTAATCTTGAACTTGTACCAGTTGGTAACTGAATGGTGTGTAGATCAATTCTCGGGCTCCATTTCTGGTCCACTTTGGATTGAATGAAGTTCTTCCCTTTTCTACTACATTAGTAACTGTTCTCAATTAGAATCCAGCCGCAGAAAGAAAGAGCGATCTTGTTTTGCCGAATTTTACATCGGCCTCCTCTCCTACTTTAATTACATCTCTTTATCGTAACGCCAGATGGCGTGTGTGCCGCTTTCGTGGGCTATTCTAGAAGATTTTATTTATTTTAATTTATTTCACTTTTGGTTGCATCAAGCTGACTTGATTTTTACATCTTTATTAAATTAAAACTTAAATTGAACACAATAATTTTACTTGGTGAATGGTTGGATAAGTATTCTAATTTTTAGTGAAAAGTTTGGCTTTAAAATGCTTGTAATTGGCTTGGCTTAAAATAAAATTTCTATTGTATTAGTTTGTTTTCTTTTCCTTTTCAGAAAGGGTGTGCATCAAATATTGTACTGCCATTGAGTATTAACAGACTAGCAATACAGCCACTATTATAAAAAACATGTTTGGTATCACAGGCTTAAGTCCAAAAATTGGAATATTTGCCTCTACAAACACTGCAAGCTGCAGGGACAGCAAATGGACACGTGTGAGAAAAGACAGTACTATTATATATTTAATTGTAGTTTAACACTCTCCTGCAAGATACCACCAGCAGCAATCGCTCACATACTTCTCATAACAGTTATCATTCTAGCACATTTATTTATACTTATTACTGATTTATGTGTAAACATAGTGAATTAATATTAAAGTAATTGTTTGTTTACTTCAGGAATCTCAAGATATTTGTGGTGATGATGATGATGATGAGGACATACCCGCACCTTTAACACCTCAGGAGGAACTTAGTCGAATTGTTATTGCCTACAGGCTTTTGCTTGATCTCTTGGAACAAGATTTTATTGTAAGTAGGAAATATAAATAAAGCCAAAAAGAATGTAGCATTAAATTGTACTCAAATGAAATAGTTATTTAACCAAACAACACGTGTGAGTTCGGTATCACCCCTAAAATTCAGATTCGAGAGCTATCAACACAAGGAAGCACATTGTCAACAATAAGGACAAAATAGGTCTTTTACTAAACAATGGTGTATCCGGGTTTGATTCCTGGCCAGGGCTTGGCAATTTCATACGCTATAAATCATCCCATCGTCTGCATGTATAAACACTAAAAAAAAATCCAAAGTTGTCTGTGAAGAGTGCCCTTGTGAATATGTAGGACAGTCTGGAAAAGCTGTAAAAACTTGTGTTAAAATATACATTTCAGTTGTTAAAGTATGAAAAAAATTAATAAAAATTTTGTGAATCATTTATTAAAATTTGTATATTCCTTTAATTTGAACATTATTAAAGTGTAAGCCATGAAAACAAAAATGGTTCAAAACTAAATAATTCAGAAATTCTGGAAATATATATATATATATATATATATATATATATATATATATATATTTGTAAAAACCCTAGTTTTAATTTAAATGAACAGACTAACTCCAACCTCTCTCCCTTATTTGAACCAAATAATTAGAGGTTTTCTCAACTTGCTGCTCACCGACCTTTTGACAATGTCAGGTCTTTCTTTCTTTACCTTCTCCCTTCCAATTTTAATATCAGCTGTATTACTACATAAGCAAACTTTATAATTTTTTACTTCACTATTTCAGAAGATGCTTTACGGTGAAACATACATCACGGAATAAAAAAGATTTTTTGGAAAACTATATAATGTTCTAATTTTTCTTGCTATCATTGCATTTCACCTAGCACCCACTGTGTGTTCAGTAACTAAATACTATCAAAAAAATGTAGAAAATCAACCAAAAATTTCTTAAAACTGGTTCATCAAAATTTGTTAAAATGTTTGTCATTAAAAAAAAAATTGTATGAATCTTAACACACGTCAAAAACTTAACTGATTTTATGGAATGGGTTGATACTCCACATTTTTTAAAAAGTTTCAGAACTTGATTATCAGAAGAATTGACAATATTTGGGGGGGGGAACACTGTGTATAAAATGTCTTAAAAAAAAGAACATTATGATGCAGCAATGAAACAACAAATTATTTTCATCACTGAACAAAATGGAAACAAAACAGCAGAATCAGAATTTACAATAAGTAAAGCAAATATCTGCAAGTAGTACAAAGTTAGAAATTCAATTTTTGTATTTAAAGTTATATTACTTGAAAAAGGACACTATCCTGCAGTTGATAAAATTCATGATTGATGCTAGAAATAAATTTTTACCAGAAACACATCTAGCTGGTGTAATAACTTGGAGACTAATTACCATCAAGGTTCGCATGTCCTTTGAAGGAGCCATATTCGACCTGTGTAAGTTAGAGGTTCTGTAGTGTGTATTAACATTGACACTGCAGTGCTGTCAAGTATGTTGCACCATATGTATATTTTGCCGATGCCGCTGCTTGCAGGCGCAATGTTCCTAAATAAAATGAAAATTTGAGTTACATCATACTAACAATTTTACTATGACCAAATTCTGAGAATTATTGTCGTTCTGAAAAAAAAAATGGTTTTAAAATTTGAAAAAATCTGAAATGCAAATTTTATCCTCCGCCGCCTATAATCCATCCTTATAATAAAAAAGACATTGGACATAAGCCTGTAAGAACAAAGCCTATCCAGATCAACTTTATATTTTAATAATATATCGCTCTTTAATTAAGTGAGTTCTACTTGTTAAATAAAAGATACTGAAGAGTCTGCAAGTAACGGTGTTGGCAACATATACACACGGTGCAGTACACTTGACAGTACTGTAGTTTCGATGTTAATAGTCAATATGGAACCTCTATCTTATTACACAGGTCGATCTCTAACTAACACATCAAAGCAGTGAGAGCAGCTAAGTTTTTTAAGGCTTTTTTTTTTTTTTTTTACACACTAACGTCCGACTATTGTAACACATCTAAAGCGACGATGGGATGATTTGAGCGATGAAGCGCCGGGAAGTCGAACCTGGGTCACAGGACTAGACCACCTTTTTTAAGGCTATAATAAGTTGGTGTGGTAGATTAAAATCAAACTCTACAGTATCAAATTTCCAGCAGTTAAATGTTCAAGCTTCCAGCATCATATTATTGAACTTCGTAATATACATAGCATTCATTTAGCTAAGTAGGAAATGCAGAAAAAATACCTAATTTGTTTTCATATGCCACGAACCTATACAGTGAATTCTATACTGCTTATGGAATTCTTCATTAATAAATATATTTTAATGATGATCATATTTATTATTATGCACTAGTAAAAAAAAACTTCATCTTCATTAATAAATATACAGTGCTGTATACGAAACTATACAGTGTATATACAGGCTAGGTGCTGAAGAAATTTAAATAAAAACTACAGGATATGAAGAACACTGTTACTAACAGTGTCATATGTTCTAACAAGAAAACTATTCTGAGATATCAAAATCTTCCACAAAAATATAATCATTCATACAAAAAAAAACAAAAATGGAGAGCAGATATGATGAACGAATGGGTCAGTGTTATTTGGAATAAGCAGCCAGGAGCCCTTCAGAAACCCAATAACATGCTAGTTATGTTTCATTTAAAGACTATACATCCGTAGAAATTTTAAAAAAAATCTAAAAAATAAAAATTATGATTTCGTAGTGATCCCAAATGGAATGCACTAGCCACTTTTAAACACTTGACATTTCAGTAAGTAAACTTTTCAAAGACTATGTGCGACAAGAGTATGAAGTGTGGTTATGTACTTATAACTTACCTATCACACTCACCTGCATCTGTAGTCGCATATTGGGTTTCAACTGCATGGAATAAATTACCAGTGGATTTAATGCAACAATCGTTCAGGAAATGTTATATGACTGAAACACTGGACGCTTTGGAAGACAATACAGATAAAGAATATTTAAGCAATGATGAATCTTTTAACCTTTTTTTTTTTAACGTCTGACTATTGTGCACAATTGGGCTAATGCAGACGGTATATTTTATAGCGTATGAAAATGCCAAGCCCTGGCTGGGAATCGAACCCGGGTCCTCGAGGTGAAAGCCCAGTACGCTATCAACTAGGCCACCGAGGCAGCTTTGAAATTGGTGAAATTAATTAAGAGTATGCGTGTGCTTAAAATGTTTTTCACCAATTATAGTGATATTAAAAATAAGTAGTTTTATTACTCAAACTACATAGTATAAGGTATCATAATCCCTAGGTTTACTTTAGTACACTTAAGTGTTTGACCATTGTATTTTCAAGTAAGTACAGTAGTACATATTTATTAAATTAATTTGTCCTTAATTGTCTGTTACTTTCTAATGTTTTTTTAAAAAAGTCTTTAAAATTACAATGTGACTTAGATTTGATGGTATCTTAAAGTAAATGAAATATGTTGAATTGAATGTTAATCAAAATAATATAGTTTTTTGTTTTGAGCACTAGTTAATTATTAAACTATGGGGGTGTGGCCTAAATTTAAATGTCAGTATAGTATTGTCAAAAATGCTAAAGAGTTCTCTTAAAGAAAAATGATTAATTAAACTCATTTGTTAGTGGTTACAAAACTATAGTTAAATTTTTCTTTAAAGCAAAATTTAAATTTAACCTAAAACACTGCACTGTAGTATATTATTAGTTAGGTATATAAAGTGTGAAAAGTTGTGCATACATAGAACTTGTGTTTCTTTTTCAGGAATTCATTGTAAAATATAAAAAAGAACCAAAAAAATGTATTTTTGTAAAATCAAGGCAACCTATTATAGTGAAGCTGAATATTCCAGATTTAGAAACTGTGTTGGAAGCATTTCATTCTTGCGACAATGATGAATACAGAAGAGATATTGCAGTAAGTAACTTTCAAAAATTCACACGATCAGTACAATCCTGCTGGTCTGGCCAAGAATAGTTTAGATGATAAAAATTTTAACTAAACAGGTTTTAAATTATGTCTTTATACATGTTTAATAAGCCTTTAAGTGCCAAGCATTTTTTTGCATGCACTACCCCAGAAGTGCCCAGTATTTTTTCATTTAGTGTACCCAAAAGTGCTGACCCATTTTTCGGGATTTTGTAAAATGGTTGTATTTTTGTTATTTGATAAGGTATCATGATTTTTTTCCTTCTAATAAACCTGTCAATAATATTAGACTGTTTTCATCAGTCTGATTAGCATAAAATAATGTTATTAGAACAAATTAAACTAAACTATATGTACATATATTTTTAAATATCAATCCATACATTGTAATAGATTGTAATACATTGTAATTTCTACCCTTTTTATATAATTTAATTAAAAATTTTGTTGACATACTTTTTACAATGTGTTACACAATATATTTTGTTTTTTAGAGATATATAAACTTATTGGCAGAAGCAACAAAAGTGCAAGACTTAGAAGAAGAGAAAATGCCAGGTGCAGCCAGTGTGATAAAGCACCCGTGTTTTGGTAAACGTTGTATTAAATTTGCAAATATGTTGGCTCGGGCAATTATACCTAGTAAGTATAATTATAGAGGCACGATGCTTGAATTTGTTGTCATCATAGTGAATTACTTTGAAATTTAAAATATATTTCTTTGGTGAAAATGTTTCCTATTTTATATGTGACAATGCTTTTATGTTCATTTGCCTGCACACACAAACACGTATATTGGGCATAGCTAGTGCCACATTATCAAAAACGACAAAAAGGTAAAAAAATAACAGTGAATTAGTATGCAATGTAGGAAAAATTAATTACAATACAAACACTTTATTTTAATAGCTGAGTTTAAAATGACATATTGAAAAACATTAAAATTGAAAAACTCTTAAAATTACCATGAAAACACATTAATACTTCTCTATGCACATTACAGTATACAGTATTTATGAATCAAAGTTTTTTGTAGAAGCATCCGCCAAAATAAACTGCATTTGTCTGAATTGTAAACTTGATTCAGACCTAAACCTAAATTATTTACCATTTTTCTGTCGTTATCTTTAAAGTCATCTTTGTCCATATTTTTTTACAAAAAAACCTTTGCTTTCTCATGCATTATCTTTCAGAAATTGGTGTATGTGTGTGTCTTTCTTCTAAAAACCAGGAAAAAAGCTTTTTTGTCTCCAGAAACTCATGGCATTTCATTGTTTGTAGTTTATACATTTAAACATTTGCACTTGTTGATGTACGATTCTAATTTTTATTAATTTTTTTTTTTTAAGAACACAACACCAGCGGATTACTGGATGTGCCAAGTTATCATACATATACATATTATATACACATATACACACACACACACACACACACACACACACTTGGTTAACAGATACCTGATTATAGGAAATTCAGATTATCGGAAATAAAATCCAAATTTGCAGCAGTTGTTAAGAAGTTTAAGAGTTTAACTTGAAAAGCATGATGTTCAGATATATATATATTTAATGTCTTGAAGGTGAAAGCAGTTTAAAGGAGAAAATTCAAGTGTTGGCGATGTTTCAGCCTTGGTTGCAGATGTTTATTTACTGTCATTGGTTAACTGAACGAACAGGGATTACAGCTGATCCCAGTATAACTTTTGTGGTAAGTGTACTGATTATGAAAATGTTTAAATATTTTTAGTTAACTCTATAAACCATACTTTTTGATTTAAATTGAATCCAACGGCAGTAAGCTCTCTTCTATTATGTCTCTGAACTAATAATAATATAACTTGTCAAGTGTTCCTCTCATATCCTGGTTGATGCTTAATTTTTAGTACAAACTTGTAGTTACTGTATGTTGTAATTAACTGTTTAATAACACAACAGACAATTATACACAAAAACGTAGACTATAGACTTCCCCTTTGTAAGGTCCCAGCTTTATGTTATGAAAAAGGATATAGCGTTGTATAAGTGTAATATCTCTTTTTTTCTTTCAGGTCAGAATGCTTAAACTGTGTCTGAAAGAGGTGCCAGAAGCCACAGATCCTGGACTGGAAGTGAAAGCATCCAAAAATAAAGAAAAGGATTCCTCAGTTTTAGTAAGTTCTATCATAAATTTAATTTAATCTCAGTATTAAATAAATTACTGTAATAAATGAGCATTTTGCTTCTGGTTTGGGTTGCAATCGCCTGACAAGTTCAGTCCTGAAGCCAACAGGGACATGTGTAAATCTCCGTGGTTGTTTACACTTAAACAATAAATACTGCAAAAACATTACACAAAATTTCACAGATCCATTAATTCTAGCTAATAGGCTAGAAGAAAAATGGCTGGTATCGCTTCATTAGATTTTGTTATAATCAAACAAAACAAACTATACTGCGATCATGGTTTATTTTTTAAAAAATCAAAATACTGTTTTAATAGTTTTGGGATATGAGCAAACCAGACCTACATGCCAGACTTTATCGAAATCAGGCAATTAGTTTAAAGAGTTTTTATGTTGAGTATAATGATCTGCCTTCCCTAGCTTCGTCAATTCTACTTTTGTTGACACGTTTCGGAGAACCTCCATCTTCAAAAACTATATACTGGTCACCAATATTATGGCCCGTCCTATTTATAATTTTCTATCTCCACCTCGTACTCCTCCTCTATTCAACACGTGTACATTAAACCTGAAGTGCTCGCTTCTGATTGGCTCTTCAAAATCATACGTTTTCGCTTGCTTTTGATTGGCTCCTTTCAAACTTTCTCTTCAACGGTCGTCCCTCCTGTTAATTTTTCAAAATTATTAGATTTTTAAATGTAATATCTGCTTGCGATGATATCTGTTCATTTATTACGTTTTCTCCCTTTAATTTAGATTTAAAAATTTCCAAGTTCTCTAAAATGTTCATACGTCTTCCTTTTTCTGCAATATGTAGTACCTTCATGAAGTTTTCTATTTCTCGAGGTCTGTGTCCCTCTTTTATTAAATGTGACACATAGTTTGAATCATTTTTGCCGTATTTGAATGATCTTACATGTTCTTAAAACCCAATTATAAATTTTCGTCCCGTTTGTCCTTTGTAGACTGGTTTGACTTTGCGTTAATTATATTATCTGTGTATGTATCTTTTCTATATATTCCAAATATTCTGATTGGCTCCATTCAAACTTTCTCTTCAACGATCGTCCCTCCTGTTAATTTTTGAAAATTTTTAGATTTTGAAACATAATGTCTGCTTGCGACGATATCTGTTCATTTATTATGTTTTCTCCCTTTAATTTAGATTTAAAAATTTCCAAGTTCTCTAAAAAACTTGGAATATATAGAACAGATACATATACAGATAATATAATTAACGCAAAGTCAAACCACCCATTAGAACATAAACTAGCGGTGTTTAAGCACATGTTCAATATATTATTAAATGTACCACTAAAAAGGAAAAAATATAAAGAAGAATTGAATACAATTTTCCAAATAGCAGTGAACAACGATTAGAGGATAAAAAATGAAAATGGGCTAAATTAACATATACGGGAAAAAAGGGCATATAAATTTAAGAATTTTTTTAGAAAATATGATATAGATATAGCAATGGCTACAAATAATACGATAAGGAACAAACTGACAAAGAATATAGAATAAAATGACAAATATAGTAAGAATGGGGTATACAGAATACAGTGTAGATGCCAGGCAGTCTACATAGGACAAACGGGACGAAAATTTAGAACTATGTTTAAAGAACATGTAAGATCATTCAAATACAGCAAAATGATTCAAATTATGCGTCACATTTAATAAAAGAGGGACACATACCTCGAGAAATAGAAAACCCATGAAAGTACTACATATTGTAGAAAAAGGAAGACGTATGAACATTTTAGAGAACTTGGAAATTTTTAAATCTAAATTAAAGGGAGAAAACGTAATAAATGAATAGATATCATCGCAAGCAGATATTACATTTAAAAATCTAATAATTTTCAAAAATTAACAGGAGGGACGACCGTTGAAGAGATAGTTTGAAAGGAGCCAATCAAAGCGAGCACACCAGGTTTAATGTACACGTGTTGAATAGAGGTGGGGTACGAGGTAGGACGAGCCATAATATTAGTGGCCAGTATAGATATAGTTTTTGAAGATGGAGGTTCTCCGAAACATGTCAACAAAAGTAGAATTAACGAAGCTAGGGAAGGTAGATCATTATACTCGACAATAATCCTAGCAGAAAAGAAGAAGAATTTAAAAAGAATTTAAAGGGTTTGTTTTGGTTTTCCCCCAATTCACTCCCTGATCTTCATTTTTTTTCCAGATATAAATAGTACTTTGGTAAAAAAATTAAAATTAGGAATATTTAGTTTAATATTAAGTTATAACATTTCATGTTTTGTAACTTGAGATGACTTTGAATGAACTATTAAAAGAATTTACTTTAATCATTTGTGTGAAGTAAAAAATATACACTTATGCATATATTCAAACTCTTGGAAGATTTAAATGCAATGATTTTTTAAATATTCTATAAAAATGTGTAAAGGTGCAAATAATTTTAGAACAATGTTTCCTCGACTGAAACCAGGTACCAATTTTTTTCAAGCGTACGTATTATACACGAATGCGAATTACATTCTTATTTTATATTATTTCTTAATGTTATTTTCAGTAAACTCTCGATTTAATAGACTGTGTGGGGGTAAGAAAATAGTCCATTAAAGCTGAATTCTGTTAAATGAGAACAGAATCTATAAGTGACTAGATTTTAAATTGTTTTACCTGCTTTGTATTGTGTTTTTGCTTAGTTCTATGCAGAAAAATAAAATATATTTAAACAGATTGGTTTCTTAGCATTCAGTACAGCATTTGTAGGAGTGAATTTCTTCTACAGCGTGTTCAATTATCAATGAACTTAATACTATTAACATTTGTTTTTTTTTAATGTAGATACAAAATATTATCAACTACTTTCAAAATTTCAAACAAAAATGTTTGGTTCTCTTGACCATCAAATCGGGGTTCATTGAACCAAAGGTTTACTGAATTCATCTTAAAAAAAAAAGAATTATTCTGGTTTTTCTGTTTTAAATACTGTTAACAGCTCTTTCATTAAAATTGAGTATATCTTCCTCTTTTATTCCAGAAGATGCATAACAAACAGCTGTTGTTGAAACATAACATAAATAAGAAAAATCTGAATCGAAGGAACCAACTTGGTAAGGCAAAACTTTTATCTGTTGTTTTATTTCCTAATTTTAATTTTGCGAAATAGTGTACTTGGGTACATTCAACCAAAAATAAGTGAATACAATATGAATAATTTCAGCAGTTTTCATGATCAAAATGCATTTTCAAAAAGTAACACAATTTAATTACTTCACGTAAATGAATATTTTTACAAACAATCTTGTATTGTGTAATTAACAGATTCAAATGAACCTTGACAGCCATGATATTTGAACTTTTTTCATTAAGTCTTTGCGGTCCTGACCACTTGTTAGGATATAGTATACTTTTACAAATTCAAGTTATAGAGGTTTACCAAAAAAACTTCATTATTTTGTTCTAACAGTTCTGACAACTCAAACTTCTATACTTGATAATCTGGATCGGCAAATGCCTTGGATCGATAAAAGTAGAACTTGGAATACTACTTTTGTCATTGGATATGATTTCATTTCCTTTTATAGATTTGTCAGTCTTGCACGTGTTGATGTTTTAGATCACCTACATTAAAAAAAATTAATTCTATTATTATTTTTATTATTATTATTATTATACTTTAACCCTTTCAGTAACAACACCTGATTTTACTGGACGTCTGTTTTGTATAAATCTAATCTCATTTTTGTTAGACTAATGAGGATGATGGATCAGTGTTCATGGTAACAGGAAAGCAATGAGTGCACCTGCACCCTAAGAACCTTTAGGTGCGCAGTTGACTGACGCAGTAGCCTGACCGATGATTTCGACCACAAAGCCCTTTAAGTCTAATCCCAGCATTCTTTAGCTCTGACTGTATTTTTTTAAATCTAAATAAGAAAAATTCGAGCAGTAAAAAATTAATTAACATAACCGAACAGTAATAATATAATGACAAACGACTTGACATGTTGAATGAAACAATGTAAAATGGTGTAAGGTGTTATACCTGGCCAGTATAGTGTGTTAGTCATGAGCGGGTTCAAACCTTGCCTCAGCCTTACTTCAAGTTTTCCTGCATGTGGCAGAGGGAGAGCACCTTAAATAAACAGTTTGGGTGGAAGCTAACAGAGAAATGCCAGTTACTTAGCTAACCAACAGTGTTGCTATATATTGTGTGTCCACTTGAAAATATAATTTTCATAAAATGTGTTCATTAAGCTTGTAATATATCCAAAAGTAAAAAAAATATAAAATTTTTTCCATGACACTGAAAGGGTTAAAAATGTATGTTGATTATAATATTGAAGTTAGATTATCAAGAAGTTATGAAAGTATTCTCATAAATTTTGAAAACAGCAATAGACTGAAGCATATCAACAAATATAATATTGATAAAGCGAGAATACACAGAAAAATGTACCAACATATTTTTCTTACACTTTCTGAAAATCTTTTTTCACTATTGTAATCTAGCAGTTAAGTTTGCATAAATAGTAGGCTATTTTAAATTTTCAAACAGCACAGGGTTTGAACCTTGACCTCCATAATGTCTGTTTTAATAATAACAACATTTAAAAATTGTCATACTTGTTTGTGCAAATTTTAACGCTGATTATGATGATGAGTTTAGGTTTTCAAGAAAGTGTAAGATAAAATTTACGTTTTTAAGATTTTAAATGATTTTTTTAATAGTTGAAAAGATTTGCACGGTAACAAACTTGTCCTAGCCTTAACTGATTTCTATACAGAGTTAAAATATAGATATTATTTTATAGTCTGATATATTAAGAAACTTTAATTTTATTTTAGTGTACAGGGTATTTCTAATATGTTACAAAACTTTATAGAGCATAAAGTTAACCTGATTTATGGTTTTGTAAGAAAGACAAAAATGAAGAACAAAACTTTTTCCAAAACGCTTACTTTTTCAGATATTCACCGTTTTGGTTTTTTTAACAAAAAGCATAACTTTAGAAGTTGGAAATAAGTCAAGATTATATATACATATTATCTGTATTACATTTATACAAGTGTGCCAAAAACAAAAACTTTATTTTTTATATTTTCAAAATGGTGGTAATTAAAATATTTAATATTGAATATCCCAAAAACCATTAAATTTTAAAAAAGCACAGGCAATAAAAGTTTCCTCTTTTTAAATACCAATTAGGTTTTTGTTTTTTTCCTCCAAGTCAAAGGAAAACCGAGTTATTGATGAAAAACTGAACATCTAACCTAATATTAGATGTTGGAGACAACGTACCAAAAAATTATTGTTTTACAGAAGAAATTATGTTTTCTGTTTCTTTGTCAATAACTCAGTTATCTTTCAACCTACAGATAAAATACAAAATCTGTCACAAGTCATTTTTCTTGTAATGCCTATGACAATGCTTTCTGTATATTCAAAAACACCCAGGAAAGCAATACCGTTCACCTTTGGTTCAGTTAAAGATTCTCCCTTAAATAGTCCTTTTAGCATACAAGAGCTGGAATCTGCTTTGTCAACCACTACAGATACAACACCCAGTCCTGATAACCTTGTATACTCCATTATTAAAAATCTTACAATTTCAGGAAGAATTTCCCTCCTAGAGATATACACTCTATTCTCAAACCAGGTAAAAATAAAACTGATAGTAGCTATCGTTCTATTTCTCTTACCAGTGTGCTACATAAGTTGGTGGAGAAAATGGTGAATCAGCGCCTTGTTTGGTATCTACAATCTAAGAACCAGTGTGATTTCAGGCACGGATGAGCTTCTACTGATCAGCTAGTTTTATTCGAGTCTGCCATCCAAAATGTCTTTCTCTTGCGGCAAAGTCTTTGCCCTAAAGAAAGCATATGATATGGCTTTGAAAAAGGGAATACTAAATAGACTAAAATCATGGGGTATACAAGACAATACTTGTTTTTATTATCAACTTCCTTTCCAACAGGTATTTCAGGATGCTTCGTTGGTGCTACATTATCGGACCGTTTCAGCTTAGAGAATAGCGTTCCGCAAGAAAGCATACTAAGTGTGACCCTTTTTGCTATCGCTATCAATAGCATAACTGTTTGCTTGCAGTATCCTGTCTGTTGTTCTTTATTTGTGGATGACTTTACTGTTTATGCAGGTGCTAGAAATATGGCATCAGCTGAAAGATCTCTTCAGCTTGCAATAAATAGATTACAGTCGTGGACGAGGTCAACTGGATTTAAATTTTCTGCTGTTAAACACAGTGTATAAGCCTTCAGTCGCCGTCAACAGATCCAAGCTCTTTTGATATATCTAAATTGTATTTAACTTCAGACTACCCCAACTGGTGACTACCCACGCTTTCTTTTGAAGAAAATTAGGTCATCAGCTGGGTGCGTAAGTGTAAAGGAGCGAGAGTGCATAAACATGTACACATCTTTTAAATTGCTTCAAATATTGTTCTTCATGGCTAGATCAGATAAGCAGGACTCTACTGTACTTAAAAATATTTTAAAACTATAATTAATTAATTATTTTGTTTTATTGGTAATATGTGCAACTTATAAAACACTAGACTTGAATAGATTTTGAAATTGAATGTAGGCGATACAGATACAGTAAAATCGGATACACTTTGTGTTGACAATGCACAGAATCGAGAAAGGGGGGGGGTAGTTGCCTTATAGGTTTCAACACAATCCAGATAAAATCAAACAACTAAATGAACTTAGAATTATAACATTTTATTTGAGCAGTATTGTGGCCGTCCTATCTGAGAGGCCATTCAATCCCAAGAAACATATTTTAAAGGCCATGACCAAGTGTAAGTGTTCAATATTTTTAACATTTGCCATTTTGTAAATATGCAAATTATTTTTTTTATTTTCAGTGCACCTAAAAACATAACATACAGAATGTGTATATAGAATCTGAACTCACTATATTTTCTGTTTTCAAAGTTGTGTTTTTCTAAAAAAAAAAAAAAAAACAATATGGTGGATATGTATTATTGGAAGAAATTTTGATAGCCAACAAGATACTGCTATACAAGCAAGTTCTAAGACCAATATGGACCTATGGTGCACCACTCTGGGGATGTACAAGAAAAAGCAATAGTAAAATTATTCAAGTTTTTCAAAATAAAGTATTGAGAACGATTGTCAACGCCCCTTGGTATGTGAGAAATGAAAACATACATAAGGACCTAGGTGTTGAATCTGTTCAGGAAGTCATTAAAAAACTCTCGGTTAAGCATTATTGCAGGTTAGAACAGCATAATAATACAGAGATTGTCCAACTACTATGCCGCAGTGACAACAAATATGGTGGATATGTAGAAAACTAAGCGTGTTTTGGGGAAAATTTTATTCTTAATTTTTTCTGTATTGCGACCAAAAAAATCATGTCTTAAAGTACATAGTTTAGGATCAAACTATGTGTATATATATATATTTATTTATATTTATTTTTCTCATTTTCTAATTTAACAGATGTGTTGATTGTTTAGGGGAAACAAAACTAATAGAAATGTGCAGAACCAAGAAGCCTGAAGTAGTGAAAGCTATTTTATCGTTACCTGATGTTGATGTTAATGTATGTTGTAATGCTGGTTGGACTGCCTTGCATGAAGCCTCCACTAGTGGTGATGTTGGTATTGTACGCATGCTTCTTCAATATGTGCCTAGTGTACCCGGTAAGTAGACAACTTCCGTTATATCAGCACTAACAGTCAACAAAATCTTTGAAGGAAAAATGTGTACTTGCTGTATATCCATAATTCTTAAATTACAATTACATATTATAAAAACACTCTGAATACAGTAAACCCTCACTTTAAGAAACATCAAAAACCAAAATTATTAGTACAGGGTGGGGCAGTCAAACCGCACGATTTAAGTATTAAAAAAACACACACAGAAACAGTTTTTTAGTCATATATTGCAACAAATCTTAAGAACATAAATGGAAATTTTAATTCAAACAGAAAAAATGTTTTTATTTTTTAATATGACTCAGTAAGGTGGTGACCACCATTTTGAACACAATGTCTAAGTCTCATACTGAAATTCTCACTGACACGTCTTAGCATCGCCGGTGTTATCGCACGAACTTCTTGTTCAATCCGAACTTTCAAATCCTGTACCGTTGTTGGACGAGTCTCAAAAAGCTTCGACTTGATATGTCCCCATAGAAAGTAATCGCAAGAGCTCAGATCGGACGATCGTGCGGGCCATTGAATATCTCCATTCCTACCGATCAAGCGGTTCGGAAAAATGTTTCTCAGAAGGTCCATTGATGCTCTGGCTGTATGACTGGTTGCTCCATCATGTTGGAAGTAAGTGTTTTCATTCACAGGAAATCGTCGAAGTTCTGGAATGAGAAAGCGATGCTAAGACGTGTCAGTGAGAATTTCAGTATGAGACTTAGACATTGTGTTCAAAATGGTGGTCACCACCTTACTGGAGTCATATTCAAAAAATAAACATTTTTTCTGTTTGAATTAAAATTTCCATTTATTTTCTTAAGATTTGTTGCAATAAATGACTAAAAAACTGTTTCTGTGTGTGTTTTTTTAATACTTAGAATCGTGCGGTTTGACTGCCATACCCTGTATTTTGTGTGAAATAGTTTCAGTAAATTTACAGTACTTACTGTTAGAGTTGTTAGTTTCAGTTCATCGATGGCTGAGTGTATTGTGGTAGAAACCTTTCTTAAATATATTGAACTGAGTTCTGAAAATCCAACCATGCAACAATATAAAGGAGGTTAAACAAGTGCTGTTAACCCTTTGCTGGTCCTAACGCTCTAAAACATTCGTGTTGCAGCCTCCGTAAATCTATTGCGTAATAACAAGGAAAAAGAAGATATTTTGTTTTCTGACAAGAACGAATTGCTAAGAATGTATGCCTGCATGTGTATAAATATGAATCACACTTGCTGAATGAGCTGATAGCAACATATTCGTCTCATAAGCGTACAGGCAGGAAGAAAAGTTTACACAGGTACAGCATCCCCTAAAATGCTTCACACCTAGAAAAATATTAGGCCTTGCAAAAGTGTGTGCTATGTACAGGAAAAAAAGATAAAAGTCCCATCTGGAAAGGGTAAACAGACAACATACAAGTGTAACCAGTGTGACCTTCCATTGTGCCGTGTGGGGTGTTTTTTGGAATACCACCAGCAGCAAAACGTGGAGGTTCAATCAAATAAAAAAGGATTATAGGTCTATCTCTTATAGTTTAATTATTACGATTTTTTTCTGAAGAAAGAGCATATTTTCCGCTATAGCTACATGTCCCTTTAAAAAACGCAGCCTTGTCCTAGCAGCGGGACTTTAATAGGAATTGCAAAGGGTTAATAATCAGGCCACTTATAGATTCTGCTCTATCCATCAATCCATTAAACCAAAGGTTTATTGTGCTCTTTTTATTTAAATCCATGATACAAAATTAATTATTCTTAAAGCACCAAGACTTTTTTTTGTAAAGCTACTAATTTCATTTTATGAAAATACAATAAGACGAAATGAAAACTAATATATATATATATATATATATATATATATATATATATATATATATTTACCTAGGTCCACCTATTGTAGTCCATCTATCAAAATACCATCAATTGTAGTCCATTTTTAAGCACTATATATTTCTGAAGCCTGATGATAAATGATAATAATGGTTTGGGTCCAAGTACAAAATATACCTTTCAGTCTTGAATTTCTTTTTCACGAAAAAATATTCAAACAGTTTTTTGTAATTGCATCTGTCACTTCCCAATCAAATGTGGTCCACAACCATTGTCTGACACCAGGTATCAAAACACCCTTGAATGTGGTCCCACTCGCGTATCATTTTACATTTGATTGTGGGCCAGAGCGACAAGTAGTTATATACCCTAATTGTGGTCCGCCTGCAGTGTTGCCAGATTTATTTTGTATATTGATGAAGACCTGCTTAGCTTCCAATGCGACATTCGACTCTTTGCGTATGGGTCAGTAAAAATATTATTTATTATTCTGAAACATACGATCTCTTGTTGTTTCTTCACCATTTTTAGTAGTTTATTGGCAACACTAACCCTAATAAAATTGTCCGAATGTATTTTTGTCTATCAGCAACACAATTACTTCTCAAAATGAATAATTTCAAGTACGCTGGAAATGGGCATATTGTTAACAACTGATTTTGGCCAGTGAGCACCGAAATTGAGATGATGAAGCCACTTGGCTCAAGGTAATCGAGGCCGGAAAACGATGTCAACCCGAGTGGCGTGTGATTTCGCTCCAGGAACAATAACCCGAAACTAATTATATGCCAAAAACAAACATACGTACTGTAATGATATTTATAAAAAGTCTTTTGGAAATTGATTTAAAATAACCTAGGCTATTGATATTACTCGGTTACAGGCTAGTTGTTGAATAAAATAGATAAATTAATAATATTTGAAGGTAAATTGAAATAGATTATTTGGATAAAATAACTATAGGCCCTAATATAAATCAAAATTGGAAAGTAATAAATGAAGCCAAACTTGTTACCAAACTTGTTAATAACCTACATGTATTCATTAGTATTTAATTATTTATTTAATTAAAATTATTATTTAAATTATTTAAATAAATTAAATTATTTATTTAGTATTTAATTAGTAAACCTAATTTGCAATATTTGCAGGTATTTGCTAGGTATTGAAGTAACCTATAACTAGAAATATTTATAATAAATGAAAATAAAAGATTAATTAAAACACAAAAACATATTCAACATATAACAATATACTTGTATTTTGTGCGTGGTATTCAGTTCATTAGTAGTTCTGTGAACTGTAGGCCTGAATCAGTATGGGTCAAAACACAAACATTAGTTGTGTTGTTATGTAAACACCATCGATCTTTATTGTTTTTCAAGACATTAAAAATTACCTAAAGTTATTAAAATTGTCATATTTAGAATACCTTCATGAAAACCTTTCGCTTGATACCCCATTTGATAGGTTTCAAATAAAAAAATATATCCTGGCCCATATACTGGACCGCCAAGCAGCCATCGTGCATTTTTGAGCCTTCAATTTTTTTAAATGCGCATTGACTCATATTTTACTCAAGTTATGAATTTCAAAGTTTAACAACTTTTTAAAAAAATAATAACAAAAATTACGAAAATACAAAAATGTTTGTCACGATGCCCCTGACAAGTTAAGGAGTCCAAAATATTACTGACCGTCATGATGCGGCCCATGGCACTGAAGTTTTTTAAATTTGGAATGTACTAATCAAGATATTTCGTTTGAGACCCAAATTGATAGATTTCAATTTTAAAAATTCCAACCTATATTTTGGGCCGCTAAAATGAAATCTTTCAATTATGAGCCTTGAATTTTTTAAAATGTGTAGTAATTCATATTTTACTGAAGTAAAAAAAATTCAAAGCTTAACAAAGCTTTGTAAAAAGATTTAAAAAATATAAAAAAAAAACTGTCCTAATGGGGCTTCTGCACTCTAGAGGCACCAAATCTCTAATTTATTTGAATTTCAATGCTTAAAAACTAATTGTTGAAAAGATGAAAAAGTTAAAGAAAATACAAAAATATTAGTCATGGGGCATCTAGCGCTTCAAGGATCTAACATTTGTTAAATTTGGATTGTACTAATAAAGACCTTTCGTTTTATACCCAACTTGATAAGTTTCAAAGAAAAGAAAATTATTTTCCGGCCCATAATTTGGGTTATCAAGCAGCCGTTGTGCAATTTTGGGACTTCAAATTTTTTATGTGTGTAGTGTCTCATATTTTACTCAAGTACTTAATTTCAAAGCGACTACTTGTTAAATTCAACGACTATTTGTTAAGAGGATAAAAATAATTTACGAAAATCGCAGAAATGACCCTCATGGGACCCCTGGTGTACCAAGGGAGTCCAAAAACTAATCAGCAAATGCCCTTAATGTCATATACGTTTTTTACCAAATTTCGTCAAAATCGGACAAAGTGTTCGGGAGTAATCACTTAACAAACAAACAAACCAAAAGAAAGATCATCGAGTTAAAATATAGACCCCACTTCCTTCCGTCAACAAGTATATTCAGAAATTAAACTAAAATGGATCTAGTCTATAAAGAAGTATTGAACAGCTGTGTTTTAGTACATCGAAAATCTAGCGTAAGAAGTAGTTTATCTATGAACTGGTATATTTTTAGTAAATTGATTTAAACGGGAAAAGTAATTTATCTATGTGATGGTTATAAAAGCTCTTGAAACGCCCTTACAGCATATAACAAACATATAAGAATTAAATCATATAAAAATTACGATGTTAATTAATAACTAAACATCCAATCTACAAGCCTAAAATATAAAACCAGTTCTGGAAAGTGAAGTTAATAATCAAAAGTGTGTTATAGATTGTATATCTTAATTGAAAAGAGTGTCTTCATTTTTTTAACAGAAATGTGACAGCTGGAAAAAAATTACTTTGGTAAATTAAATATAGATGCAAATGCTTGAATTATCCCTGTTGGCTTAATAATGATTTGTCTACGGTCGTATATTTTTCCTATTATTTATTTATTTACTGGTACAAATTTACTGGTATACAGCACAGTTTAATACAAAACAAACATACATAGTTTATCTTAAAACTGAAACCAAAAAACTAAATCCAAACCAAATTCCAAGACTTACATCCTTAGAAACCACAACCAATAACTTATTCCAATATATCTATATAATTCTTTCCAATTAATGACTATGGTACCGGTGCATTTGGAAGCAGCCATTTTTTTTCAATTTATTTTTTAGTGTGTCGTTACTTACATTGAAATAGCTTTTAGGTTATTTGTTAGTCTATTAAAATACATAATAGCTGTGGATATATTCTTTTTTTTACCAGCTTCTTTATATACAGTAGGTATTTGTATAGGCTTATGATTTGTAATACTGTTACTATTTATAAATTCATTGCTTAAATTATAATAATTTCTTAACAACGCTGTCAAAATATAACTCTGATTTACGTTTAGTATATGTTTTTGAAATTCAGCATCATTATTTATTATTTTAATATCCTTTTTTGTAAATTATATAATGGCAAGGAGCATTGTAATATGCTGCTCTCAGGCTATTATACCTTATGTGGCAATACTGTTGAAAAGTCCATAATATATTTTTAATATAGTTTTACTTGACATAATCTTTTTTAATTTAACAAACACATATGCCAAATACTTAGTTCTATTACGTAAATTAATTATATGATCCGTCCATTTCTTATATCTATTAAAGAAAACACCTAAATATTTAGTACTATGAACATTTTAAAGGATTATTATTTAAAAATATTCTTAGTGCTAGTGGTAATGTAGGTACACTATTTGCAAAAGTTACATATACAGTTGTTTTAATTATATATGCTTGAATTATCTTTGTTGACCAATAGCCTTGAATTATCACTGTTCGTCAGTATTAATAATAAATTTAATAACAGCATAACCATATATTCTGATTTAGCTCTTGGTTACCTTCCAACCGTATATGCTGTTTTAGCTGTTGGTAAATAAAATCGAATCTGACTCAAATTAATTTCTCCAATCGTACATGCTTATTTAGCTGTTGATCAGTAATATAGACTTTTACTCAAATTAATTTTTCCGATCGTACATGCTGATTCAGTCAGTAATAATAGAAAGTTTATTACTATTATTAACCTCTGGCTTAAAAGTTTTTTTTTTAAATCATATGGCCAAGTAAATGCGAGTTTCGCTGTTGGCCATATGAACCCATCACAATAGTAAATCTAAGTTTAAAAACGCCAACGAACCAGTAACCCGAGATTAAGAAGAAATATTTCAAATGAAAAATAATTCAAGAAATACAAATTTAATCTTAAACAACTTTATTAGTACAAATAACTTGAAACAAATATTAAATAAAACAAAATATATTATAAATTGATGTATAAAGTGAGACAATAAAATAAAATAATATTTCAGTACATCAATACATGAAATGTTCCAAGGAGCTTTTCAAAATCAATAATTGTTCCACTTTTTAAGAAAAGGAATTTAAATGATGTAAGTAACTGCAGAGGAATATCCTTTGCTGACTGCGTTTCTAAATTGTTCACGGGGATGCTGCTTAAGAGACTGGAGGAATGGGTTTTGAATAAGGAAGTACTAACCGGATTTCAGGCTGGTTTTAGGAAGGGTTATAGTACTTGTGATAACATTTTCAGCCTTACAAATATTATTAGATTGAAGGTAAAAGAAAAAGGTGAAAACTTTACTGTTTGTTTGTGGACTTCAGGATGGCGTTTAACTCTCTAGTCTAGGGGTCTCCAAACTTTCCAGCCTTAGGGCCATACTGATTACTCCAGTAAGTTCCGAGGGCCAAAACCATATTATCATTGTTGCCGGTGGTAAAAAGTGAAATAGTCCACTGATGAAAAAAAAAGTCCGAAAAAGTACGCAACGTTTAAAAAAGGCTGCAAATCGGACTAAAGTCCGCAAAACGGCAACACTGCATATTATTAATTTTCCTGTCATTATCTGTAATTTCTAGATTAGTCGTAGAGTACGAGCCATGAGGAGTAACGTGACACGACATCTGGTGGACACAAGCGGAAATAGGTAGTACCTTCTATCGCTAGCAGATGGCGCTAATAGCACGTACAGAATAATCTCGTTGGTTCGAGAAAGTTCTGGTGTCTTCCACTCACTTCTAGATGGCAGTAATTGGAATATATAAGAAGGCTAGTGGCGCAACCACAAGTCAGTTCCTATGACACTGTTCTGAAATAAAATAGTGCGTACCTCCTTAAAACGTGTTTGTGCGTGTTTTCAAGTATGCTAGCTCTCCGCGGGCCGGACAAAATCTGTCCGCGGGCCGGATGTGGCCCTCGGGCCGTAGTTTGGAGACCCCTGCTCTAGTCAGACAATATGTGTTCTATAAACTTTATTCTACGGGTGTTTGTAACAAATTTCTAGAAGTCTTGAAGCCGGTAGTCTATATATGGATACCGAGACCAGAGTGTGGACCTGACAAACAGTTTTAGAAAAGGGATGTGTATTAATTCCTCTGATTTTTTCCCTTATATTTGAATGGCATACATTTTTGAGGCGTTTGGAAGGTGGTGTTCTTGTAGCAGGTGTTAAAATAAGATGTTTTTATGCAGATGAGATATGATTGTGATAGCGGATCATCCGGGAGTATTGCAGGCTATGATTGATAATTTAGCGAAATACTGCAGGCTTTGGAGTTTGACATTGAACCTGTTGGAAACAAAAAAAGAATTTCATTAGGAAATTACCGAAATTCTTAAATATAATTTATTAAAAATATTCTTAAAATTAATAAAAAAATAATGTATTTCAAATATTTTTTTAAAACATTATTAAGTAATATTAAGAAACAATTTTATTGTTTTTCTAGGATAGACTAGGATAGAGTATGAGGGTAGGTTAATTGAACTTTTGAATTGAATAGTAAAACATTTCGGCATCAACTTTAAAACAACATTCTTTGCTGCTCAGTAACATTAGTGCTAAACCTTTCAAATTAGTTTTTTTAAATAAGCAAACAAACAAATTTCACTTAGTAATTTAGATGGGCCTCTAGAATGGGTTTGTTGCACTACAGAAATAGTTGTAATAGAAAATCCACTTTTATTTCTCCGACGGGAATCTGCAAGAAGTTCTGCACCTTTAAGAAAGAAAATTACAGTTGTCTCATTAGTCTCATAAAAAAAAATCTTCGAGCTGATATGTTTTTATAAGATGCCAAAAATATTATCTCTCCTAAAACTTGTTGCTTAACAAGAGTATTTATTGATATCAAGAGTCCGTGCTGTGCTTATTTAGAGCATTTCCGAATGTCCTTATCTGCACAAACGCAACCTAAAGCCATTACACTTTAAGAAATGCTGATGCCAGCTACTATCGCGTTGTGTGGCTTCGCAGAATCGCAGGAAGTAGGAAAGGTGCTGCATCAATCACATACTGGCATTCATACGTACACAAACACATACGACACGTGTGCCGAAACACATCAGTGTAACGGCCTACATTGACTAATCATTCATTAGTAGTAGATTCTCATTATAACAAATGGATAATATCATTATTATTATTATGACCAATCATTTTCTTAAAATTATAACTTTTATCCTTAGGTATATTTATGTCATAGTAGGCCTAATGTGTAACCATTCGCAAACATACGAAATCGCGAAATCAAAGCGAGGCCAATAAATGCAATATGTGAATCTTGGTTTTTTTTTTAAATAATAATTTGATATGTTACAACCAATATTATATTTTTAAAACAAGAAATAAAACTCGTATATACACAAAGAATGAAACAATGTGATTCGGTAACAATGGTCTTAACGAGTTAATTGCTGGCAGACTAAAATGAAATCAGACTTTTCTTACTTTTTAATAGTCAAACAAAATATTGCTACGTAACTTATAAAAAAAAACTCTGATTTTTTCTTAATAGTTAACCTTAGAACATATTCATATCTGTAAAATCCTACGTTGCTATCCGTTTAAAGTTACGTTTTAGGCAGTAGTAGCCTATTCGAAGTTTTCTAAAAAAACTAGATCAGGGAATGTAATTTTTCTCGTGAATTGATTAAAAAATAAAGGTATAAATTTAACAGAAATGATAAAATTTAAAACTACTTAGAAAAGATTTTGTACAGATATATGAATATCAGGCCATATCAATTTTACTTTTACCATTTTGGGTATTGTTTAGGCTATATTTTCATTCATTTAATCTATTGAATGTTAAGAACATTCAGATTCTATACCAATTTTGAATGAACTAGGCTAGTTAAAAACTTGTTTGAATTAATGAAATAAAAATAATTGTAATAAATAAATGTATTTGTACTGAATGCGGGCCATACAATTGGGTAAAACTGAATTTTCAATTAGCTTCAAACTGCACATTTTTGTGTAATAATTTAAATAATAATTTGTTAATAACTTTTTAAATAACTTATGTAGCGACATTTTTAAAACTATAAAAAGTGTATAGAAATTTACGCTACAAATTCTTTACAAGATATTTTATAAGCTGCGTATAACGAAAAACGTTGGCGTACATCGTATTTATTTAGTATGACTCGGCGTGATGTGTCTACAAACGTCGACGTACGACGTTTTTCAAACCAACTGTCATTTCTAATATTACAAGACTTTGGTAATAAGTTTTATGAAAAAAGAAGGAAGTGAGTTTTATGTTAACTAAGTTGATCACTGTATTACTACTAAGAATGAAACCGTAGAAACCATTGACTTGTAAAATACTGAAGGAGTGTTTGGTTTACTATAATACACAAATACCTCTAAACGATTAAATAAAACATTAATTAAAACAAGCTTAATTAATTACCATCCCTGCAATCGTTTTGAGCCAGTTTGATCTTTTTAAAGTATTTTCAAACACTTGTAGAACCATGTTTTACCGAATTGTATTACCTGCATTCAGTTCTACCAGTTGTTAGGAAATTTGTAGGTTAAGTTAGCAATTTGTTTACTTTTTATTAAGACTAGTTTAATAATTTTAGTTGTCTTGTTACCAACTGAACTTTATAATTTTTTTTTAGGCCTACGTGACGTATACTTGTAACTTATTCGAAATACTTGGGGGCTAAGCAAACACCTGTGGTTTCAAAAAGGGCTAAAATGCTAAAACATGATAGTATTCATTTTAAATCACATTAATTCGTTTATTTTTATAATTTATTTATAAAAATATATTTTGGCAACCAAGTATCCAATAAAATAAACGTGCTTGTTTGAAAGAAAAAATATAGGCCTACATTTTTGTGCTTTTTATAAACAGTCTTAAAAAAAGGACTTTGAGGTAAAAAAATAGGAATTTTTATTCGAAAATAGACTATTTGGATTTGGAGGATCCAAAAATAAAAAAAAAATATTGTATATATTATTTAGGCTTACTCTAAATATAAACGTGGTTCTAGCGGAAATGACAGATTACTGTACATGTGTACATTAGTTCTAATTATGCCCATGTTATTACAAGTACACCACATAATATACCTAAAAGATTTTAAAACTTTCAGTAATGTGAGTGAAAAACCCAGATAACCATTAAAAACGTGAATTACATTTAGGATAAATAATTAGTAACTACGTGCATGACAATATCACAGTTAATAGTAAATATTTAAGCGAATCAAAATTATTTTATATTTGATTAAAACATAAGAATAGTTAAATTTCAAACTTACCTGGTATCAACTGGAAAATTGAATTCACTCTCATGTACATGATAACTTCAAAAACACAGTCTGATCAGCACTGCTTGTCTTCATAGGCTACTATACAGAGAAGTAGTGATCTAATGAAAGATAACACAGGCAAACTGGCAACGCCGGAAATAAGGAGCTAAATACCGCGAAAACTCCTGCAACGTCATGGGACCACAAATGACAGTGTTTTGATACCCCTAATGTGGTCCAGATTTGTAGTCCTCGTGGACCACAATGACAGGTAAAATGATACTCACGCTGGAGGACCACAATCATTTTGGAGGTAGAAAACTATATATATATATATATATATTCTTGTCACAGATTTAAAACCTGTTGATGTTTGTGCTTCGAATCCAAATGGAACTACGGCCCTGCATGAAGCTGCTGAAAGTGGATTTTTTGAAATATGTAAACTGCTTGTTGAAAAGGGCGGTATGTATATGCCAGAATGTCCTCGTATTGTTCTTTCCTTCAAGTCATGAAAATACCTTGAAAAACAGCTGTTTTCTATTTTTAGATAATGAGAAATTTTGTTAAAATTAGAAACACCAACCCAGTATAAATAAATCAATCGTACAACATGCGTATGATTACAAAATTTATCGATTTATTTATTTTATTGTATAATGTTACAAATCTCGGGTTCAGTTTTCAGTTATGCCTCGGCTAGCTTTCATATTCAGAATCATTTAATGTTACTAAAACAAACTCTTTATGGAAACTTACAAGTAAACTCTAAAACTATAAAAACATTTCACTTTACTTAATAACTAGACGGGTGATTTGCGAGAGAAAGATCTGAGGTGATTTATGGATGACAGCAAAATAAAATGATGAATTTAAATGAAGACTGTTGTGCATTAGGTTGGTTTTAACAGTTTAAATTTGCACCAATTACAAAAAAGTGAAAAAAATGTTTTTTTTTATATTAATTATGTCTTAAGTCTGATGATTAAAAAACCACTTGTGGAATATTGAATTTGGGTATTTTAAAAAGCATCAAGTTTTTAAAGCTTACAATTATGTTACAAATATATATTGTATTATTCTCTGTAAACTGAATTTTGTTGAATAAGATGGATGTTGTATAGTTTCAAATTGGTTTCTTAATTTGTTTGACTAATGTTTAATTATTTCGTGATTGATACGTAATGATTTCTTTTTTTTAAATTGACACTGTATTTTAAGGTACATTGTTCTCTTCAAATGCTTGAACCAGAATCAACAAAATTCGCAGCGGCTTCCTCATTATTCAGTTTTCCTTTTTTTTATTATTTATGTTTTATAAGAAAGTATCTTAAGCGTAAATAATGGTTATGGTATTATTATACAATATTATTATAAATATGGTATTTAATTTAATATGGACTGTGAATGGAAATGAACTATGGGTGTTTTCTTTCTTTAAAGGTTCATGGTTTGTTGATTTATGATATGCTGCCCTGAGGTGATCGGGTATGTTTATGTATAATTAAAATGTTGGTATTGTTTCAAAAATAATATGAAAAATTAGTGAAAATTTTAGATTTTCACAGGTAATGTTATTTTGTAATAATAGTAAGCGCAAGAAATCAATAACCCCACTTCTGCCAAGATTATGTTACTAGGTTCGGTGTGATATAAATTTATTTTTGTTTTTGTAACAAATATGGCATTTGTTCTTCTATTTAATATAGAAATAAACGCGTTACTAATAAAAGACTGCAAAGTGGGTGATTTTATTATGTACAGCTTTTTTTTTTATACAGATTTTATGTACAGATTTTATTTTATAAGAGAGCAGCTTATAAAACATCAGTCTCTCTCATTAGAAGCAAATTTCAAAATAAATGCTTGAAATATATATTTCGTATTATTTTCTGCTTAGCTATGCAGTTTATATATTTTGAATAGTTTTAAATTTTAGTTACGAGATGTTTGTTATAAAAGAATGGCCAATAAGGTAATTACCTTATTTTACCTTAGTTTGCAAGGGATTTGTGCAGTATGTGTTTTGAGTGTTTGTTTGGTCCCATTTTAGGCTTCAGATCGTCTATACAGACAGTCAACTATACTTTTTGAATAAATAACTGATATGAGTAACAATTAAAAATATAGATTATAGCCAACTTATAATGCTGTTTCTGTTATAGGTCCTAAAGTAATTGAAATGGAAACTAAGAAGGGCGTGAAACCTATAAATAACACAAGTAACGAGATACAATGTTACTTTAAGCAAGTATTAGAAGAAAATGAAACAATACTGCTGAGAAATCATTTGATGCTGGAAATATCCGAATTTGATTTAGTTTTACTAAGAGAAATAACATTTGCGTACATTGATGTCTACAGCTTGTACGCAATAATGAGAACATATAACCAAAAATTGTGCAACACGTATAAAAATAATGCTCAAAGTAATAGAAAACATAAGGACAGAGCAAAACTGAAAATAGATTTTAAAAGTGTTTCCGATAATGTAAAAGCTTTTAATGAATTGAAATCAATTTTAAAATGTGTTTTTAAAAAGACCAAACAAACTGAGCTCTCTGGCCTGATTAATGATTGGTTACTTGCCTTCACGCCAAATATTTAGGTAGGCCTACACTGAAATAATATAAGTTAGAATTTGTTTTTTTTTTAATTCAAAATCAATGATTATGAGTAAGTAGGTGAATGCTGTACATAAAGTATTTGTTTAAGTTAAGAGAAAGTGTTTATAAGTATTAAAATTAATATAATTGAATTTTGCTTGCTGCAGATTTTACAGCAAAGCACTTGTGTCCTGTACACAGTCTGAAATGTGTTGCAGCATGCTTTCTCGATTGGTTTTTTTTTTTTTCAGTAACTTTCTACCTTTTTCAAATGTTTGTTATAAAATAGGTATCGCTGAAAAACTTTTCTGAAGTTCTGAACTTCCTTACAGCTTCCAACTGACCCAAAGTCATATGATCTTGCAAAATTGTACCTGATTTTTCTTCACTTATCCCCACTCATGGAGGGATGTAGCTTTTTTATTTTTTACTTATTGTTTTCTTAATTTTAAACAATTCTTAAGTTTATGCAGGTTGTGACTTGTCCTGATCAATTCATAGGAGTACCTCTCAAAAGCCTTGGAAACATTTTTTTTTAATTTCCTTTAAGAACACCTACTTATTAGGAAAAACACTAGATAAATCTAAGTCCAAACCTTATACAGCATTGCCTCTGTTGTTGAAACATTACATATTTATCTTGATGTTCTTGCCATACGAAATATAATTTATTTCTGCCAATTTACTATTGATTTATTTATAGTATTCATTGTGTTTGTGTTACTAATAACTTCCTGCATAAATAGAATTGTACAAAGTGCCTTATTTTTGTCATATTTTTAAAATGTAGATAAGTTCTAAGGTAAGTTTTTTTTTTAATTTAATTAGGTATTTTTTTGTTTCTATTCTTTTTTACTAATTACGAAAACAAAATGTTGAAAATGTGTTTATATTTGAATTGTTTGTATTGTGTTCTTATTCAATCATTATGCATCCTTTCCTTGTAACTGTGCACTTCCCACATCTGCAAACTGTACTAGAATTTGGACGAGATGAATTTTAAAAAAGTGGTACGGTCGTGTATTATGTAGAAAGTAAAAGTCTTAAGAATACTTCATTGTCATATGCTGAAAGACTGATGTGAGAATAATGATTATCTTATCAAGTAGTATTCGTAATCTGCATTATATCACTATTGTTATTAATTTTAAGAAGCTACAAATGAAAAGTATCAAGTGTGACTGAGATTTGAATGTGGATCTGATGTGCCAAAGTTTTATCTAAGAGCAAGGTCAAAGCTCTTCTGGGAGAGCTAATGACTGGTCATTACATTTTAAAAAAATAATTTATATCATTTAATAAAATTCCAAAATGGTTGTATTGGTTTACCATTCATAACCAATTCGTAGTAATTTACATAAAATAAAAATTAACAGAATAATTTTTTTGATTAATTTTTGTGCTTACATGCCTAAAAATAGGTGGTTAAGCAAGATTTGTAGACTTAATCTTTATAAAATACCATATGTCTTAAGTTTCAAACCAGGTTTATGAATGTTACAAAAATGTTGATCATTAAAAACCTGTTATCAAGAAAAATTATTAATAATCAATATTGTTTTCAGTAGAACAGGAAGTCATGTTGTAGAATCTGATTGGCTTTTGTTCTGATACACCAATGCAACCACCATGTAAAATGATTGACCGGTAACAAACTTGTCCAAGCTATTGTCCAAATCAATTTTCTGTGCCAAATTTGAATGAAATTTAATCAAAATTGTGAACAGTAGAATATTAACACACATTTATGAAAATTTGTCATAACCTCTCGGAAAGTATTATAGAGGTCAGAATCGGTGTTCATTTTAAGATCCTGATACCAAGATGGTTGGTCAGGTAACTCAATTTTTTATGGAAATTCGCAAACACAGATTATGGAAGTACTCTATTAAAACCTTAAAGGGTTATTTAGGTTTAAGCAGTATATCACAGCATGAATATTTTTTAAAACTTTATTTAAAAAAAAATGACTATTAAATCTATTTCAGCACTGTATACTTTACTACTCACGCTGATGAGCAAAGATTCATTAAGAATAGTAATTACATTTTAAAGAAATAAAGTAGCTACACTAAAAACACAGTAAATACAGAACATGTATTTCCTAATTCACTAATCAAAAACGAAATGATAATGTAAATAAATAAGATATTGGTGATTGGCAAGAATTTATGAAGTAAATACTGATCAACCGATTAGAGCAGCTGCTGTTCCAGCCCCAATTTTAGGTGGCCCTACAGGTACAATACCATCAGCAGTTCTTTGTAAGTCTCCTGTCGATGGTTGGCTATTCACTGGTAGTCTGTCTTCTTCTGGTCCAAATGAAGATGACTTTGAGGGTGGCACGTATGGCTTTACAGGTCTAAGTGTTGGTTTACTTGTTACTGGTTTCGCTACATCAGGACGGTGCGCTGGCTGGGGAGTAGCTGTAGGATACACTGAATGTTGTTGCGGCACGTACGGTGGTACTGAATGTTCCAAAACATTCGGCTGATGTGCTACAGAATACACTGAATGTTCTGCTGGTATGAATGGTTGATAAGCCTCTGGTTTGATGGTGCGGTATCCGTTGTTGTCTGAGACAAAGGTAATGATGTATGGTATTCCTTCTGGAGAAGTCCATGTAGTTTTGCCTTGAACCACATAGTTCTCTTGAGGAGTTCCTGGATACATTAATTCTCCTCTTTCTTCACGTCCGACGCCATCACTCGTTGAGTACCTGTATCAGTGAATTTTTTTGCTTATAAAATGTGTTTTTATGGTGTTAGCAGTTTTGGTTGGATTCAATTCAAATTTAGCACAAAAATTAATTTTGTTTTAGTTTAAAAGTTTCTTGCTCAAAAAATTTGTTTAACCTTTCCAAAATTGGTTGCAATTTAAAATCATAGCAAAATATAAAGAAAAGTAGTTTGTTTTTGATTTTTTTACAAATTTAGTTTTATTCTGAGCTTGATGAAATTTTGCACACTTAATTTACAAAACAACTGTGTGTTAAGAAGGCTTGCATGTTTTAACCTTCGAGGAATATTGAATTGGTCGTATTCTGTGCGATTTTTGAATTATACTTTAGTGCTACACTGTTTCACATGTAATTTATAAATCAATAGTGGAAGAAATAATTTGAATATATTATTGGAAGATATATTGTTATTGTCTGTTGTCTATGGAAATTGTTATAAATCAATTTTTACAAACCGTATTAAATAGTTAATCTTTACTACATACAATAGAGAGTTAATTTTCTAAACTTCTTGGAACAGTGTGGTTCAGATAATCAAACATACTACTGCATCTGTTACTATTTTGTGCTGGCCCACTCAAAGTGAACAGCTATATATATATATATATAGCTTCAGTAAATATTTACAGATAAATTACGGACAGTTAGAAAAAGTAGTTATAGATCTTATTTATATTTTTCAAATGCCTTTTTTGGCTGCCAAATCACATTCTCTTCAGCAACTACCGCTGAATAGAGCAGCTCTTATCCTGTTTCTGGAACTATGACATTGCCATATCCAGGGCTGTAAAAGCCTTTTCATGACTTGCATGATTCACTAATTCTCCAGTAGACTAGAAGACAGTAGTGTAGTTGGTCAGACACCGATTCAGCACAAAAGCCACATATCCCCCCCTGACCACTGCTAAAATTTATTTTTTTGGAATTTTCCCCTTTCAAAATTTCCCTTCAAAGTATGAATTTGGTTTTTTGACACTCAGTAAATTGACTCTGTATGTATATTCAACCTATTTTGAAAGGTTTATCATATTTTTTACTATGTGATACAAGGCCGCACTGGGATGTTCGGTGCTTGTAGGTACTTTTACCATTAGGCACCTCCCCTAACCCTGCATAATTTGCCCTTTCATTTCCAAGAATATTAAAAAAATTGTCATTTTTCATCAGTACTCATTACAAATATACATCTTAAAAAACACAAATTGACAATACAATGTGAAACAAATAATTATAGTAGCCTAAACGTATGTGAACCTGATATAAGAAACTGGTAGTTAAAATTTAGTACGTTTTTTAATGTACACACTTCTATTTGATGTAAAGAAATAATACTTTGTTCTGCTTAATTCATTAAATTCAATAATAATTTACTTAATTCATTAAGGTTACTTCATTCCTTTTAATGAATCGTAACCATTAAAGTTTAAAAAAACATCTAAACAGTGTATTACAGAGTAAATGTGTTCATTGTTTTGTGGTATTTAAATGCTGTATAGATATAAATTTATTTTTAGTTTCATTGTTCCAAATTAGTGCATCAAGTATTGAAAATATTCTTATGAAAGTTGTGATAAGCTGTACAGAAATTTAATTTTTCTAGTTTGGCTACCAGTACTTTTCATGTTCTAATTAAAAAGACTAACTCTTAATTAGTAGAATTTTTGTTTTCATAGTTGACATGTATGTATTATTGTTCCAGACACATGATTGCAGAACGTTTAAATAAACTGTTGTACTGTATTGTGGGTGTGAAATCAGTTCACTAAACTGGCAGCAGAGGTCAGGCCAGATCACTTGACATAATTTCCATTTAATCTGTCTGACATTACACATAAAACCACTCCCTATTTGTCCAGCAAGGTGAGATTGTGTTCATTAGGCTGCTTAGGGCTAGGCTTATGTATATTGTTTAACCTGTACTTGACTTAATTAATGTCTTTACTAATTGTCCTTTCACTTTGCTATACTTTATTGATTAGAAAGTATTTACTGGAACTTGATGCACAGAATGTGGATAATTTAAGTCGGGAATTCCCTGCCATATAGTGCCAATAACAATACTGAAAGGAAATAGGGATTGTACAAGTAAACAATGTGTGAAAACATGCAGCATCATTGTTTACAGGATTAATATGTTAAGTTCAGTATTGTAGCCTGCAGACAGATGGCATCTCAGAGCTTGAAGATAAATGCACAATAAATCAATAATTACAATAATCACAACACACAGCTGCCTTGCTACTATTGGTGGTAGAAAGAGATTTTTAAAAATTAACAGTTACCCTATGTTATTTAAATTTCACTTTTCTTCAAAATCATTCCCGCATACGAGAAAAAATACTAGGCTTGCTTAAAGAAGTTTTCACTTCAAAAATACTGTTGGAAATTCATCTCTATCACATCAGCAAGAAAGCTGTGTGTTTCGATTATTTTGTACTTCAAACAAACTTCTACTAAATGAAATTTGTCAGTCCGTCTCTGTCTTTAAATTCCGAGTTAAATAATTTTTGTTGGTCTACCACTAAACAGATCCTAATCCAAGTCAACATCAAGGCTTAATAATTTAAATCCTTTAAAGATGTTAATGAAGTTGTAGCACAAATTTATGCAAATCAATGCCTACACAATCTTAAATCTATCAAATCCCAGGACATATATTTCCAATCGTAATGGCACTGGTGTTTTTCTTATTTCAAAATTATACGGTTATAAATCAACAGTTCCTACAACAAAATTTATTCAGCATTAATTATCTGCGTTATGTGTTGTAGCCTATCAAGCTAGAATTTGACGTTTTTCCTTCACGTCAGGAAATAAAATGGTGCAAACAAATTACACAACTTTTTAAGTTTAATTATTTACACATACAAAATAAATAAATAAAAATGAAATAAATTCACCTGATTTTACTAAAATTCAAGATTCAAATCTCAGTTTATTGTGAAAAATGTTGCAGTTAGGGTTTATTTTCTCCTGAATCGTGAATTTATTTTTTTAAATTTTGTGTACACTCACTTCTGAGTCTAAGTATGAATTAATACATTTTTAAAAATAAAACCAATTTTTCAGTATTTTGTTGATATATCTCAAACAAAATGTTTAAGGGTGATAGGATGGCCTGTAAGTTTTGGTTTTTTGTACCTCGAATTTTTGGTTTTGTATCCATCTGTCAAAACTTGTTTTGTCACTCACAGGTTGGCCAGCTGTAGTCAAATTTATATTTTTGTTGAAGTTTATTGTAGTAATTATCCCTAATAAAGCTGAGCTACATGATTCATAATGAAGGGTTGGGGGGATGACAAATATTGTTACTTGTTTAGTATAACGTTTTTACTAGTCTATGAATTGCTATATAATAACTATATGCTATATGCTATATACTAACTATAAATAGCCTAGTATAATAATTGTGATTTATAACAGTGAACATGTTTTCATCAAGAAATCAATTTTTAACAAATTTTTGACTAAAAACTTAATTTTTACCAAATCACTGTAACAATTTAGTAATTTAGGGGTTCAGCATTTACAGACCGTTTATTTATTTCATTACCAATTTTCTACACTGATTTGGGTTACAGATTTTTGTATAAGAATAAAAATTATAATCAAATCTGACAACTGATTTTGAAAAATTAGGCGTATTTTTTATCGATAGATCCTCAATCTGATTTTTTTTTGGGAGGGAATATAGTGACCCATACATTTTATCAAAGTCGTTAATATTAAATTTGATAAAATCAGATTTTAAACGGTATTTTGGCAAAAAAACACATAAATGCCAGTTCTTAGATAAACAGGAAAACCAGGCAATGCCAGATTTAATCATAATCAAATAATTAGTTTATGCTCCAGTGATGTGCACACACACACACACACACACACACACACACACACACACATGGATGGACTGACTAACAAACATCCAAGGGGCAGTAGAAACGAGACTCGAATCTTATTCAGTAGAACTGGTCATCAGACACAACACATAAGTAACTTTATAAATAAAATTATTTACCTGAAATTATAACCAAATGGTCCTACTACATTAACGTACTCTAAGACGGTTGGAACGTCCCCTAGTTGTGGTCTGCTTAGGCAATATCCAACGGTTGATAGTATCACAAAGGTCTGTAAAAGAAAAAATAAATTTTATTTATCATATGAGTATATAAGATGTATATCATATTAAGAGTTAAATAGTTTTATGTATTAAGTACTGTATAGGGCCTATGTAAACACTGTGTAACGTAACATGAATACATTTCCTTGCCAGTGACATTATTTGCTAAATCACTGTACATACAGTTTACCACTAACACACCATATGATTCCATTAGACAGTCGTGACATGATGGAAGCGAATTTTCAAATAGTAACAATATCACAGTAATTTTTGTAGAAAGTCTGATGCCATCATCAGCAGTAAAGTCTGCATTATTATATGAAAATAAACCTTGAACA